>JAAAWM010008652.1:0-15729 GCA_036873465.1 Thinopyrum obtusiflorum
ATAAGAAAACAAACCACCACTTTAAGTTACTGTAATGAACTCATTCTTTATTTGTATTGGTGTTAAACCTACTGTATTCCAACTTCTCTATGGTTCATACCCCCCGATACTACTCATAGATTCATTAAAATAAGCAAACAACACACGAAAAAGAGAATCTGTCAAAACAGAACAGTCTGTAGAAATCTGTATCAAACGAATACTTATGGAACTCCAAAAATTCTGAAATAATTTGGTGGACTGAGGAATTTTTCTATTAATCATCTTCAAAAAGAATCAACCTAAAATCATTCTCCAGTAAAAAAATGGCATCTAATCTCGTGAGCGCAAAAGTTTCTGTTTTTTTACAGCAAGATTGCAAAGACTTCACCCATGTCTTCCCAAAGGTTCTACTTGGCACAAACACTAATTAAAACATAAAACACATCTAAACAGAGGCTAGATGAATTATTTATTACTAAACAGGAACAAAAAGCAAAGAACAAAAATGAAATTGGGTTGCCTCCCAACAAGCGCTATCGTTTAACGCCCCTAGCTAGGCATAAAGCAAGAATAGATCTAAGTATTGTCATGTTTGGTATGCAATCCATAAGTGGCTCTCATAATTGATTCATAAGGCAATTTAATTTTCTTTCTAGGAAAGTGTTCCATGCCTTTCCTTAACGGAAACTGGAATCTAATATTTCCTTCTTTCATGTCAATAATTGCACCAATCGTTCTAAGGAAAGGTCTACCAAGAATAATAGGACATGTAGGATTGCAATCTATATCAAGAACAATGAAATCTATGGGCACATAATTCCTATTTGCAACAATAATAACATCATTAATCCTTCCCATAGGTTTCTTATTGGTGGAATCCGCAAGATGCAAATTTAAAAAACAATCATCAAATTCACGGAAACCTAACACATCACACAAAGTTTATGGAATCGTGGAAACACTAGCACCCAAATCACACAAAGCATAGCATTCATAATCTTTAATCTTAATTTTAATAGTAGGTTCCCACTCATCATAAAGTTTTCTAGGGATAGAAACTTCTAGCTCAAGCTTTTCTTCATAGGATTGCATTAAAGCATCAACGATATGTTTAGTGAAAGCTTTATTTTGATTATAAGCATGAGGAGAATTCAACACGGATTGCAACAAGGAAATACAATCTATCAAAGAACAATTATCATAATTAAATTCCTTGAAATCCAAAATAGTGGGTTCATTGCTATGTAAAGTTTTGACCTCTTCAATCCCACTTTTATTAATTTTAGCATCAAGATCTAAAAACTTCGAATCACTGGGATGCCTTTTAACTAAAGTTGACTCATCTCCAGTCCCTTATTTATCAAGATTCATATTGGAAAACAAATATTTAATAGGAGTCACATCAATTACTTTTAGAGCTTCATCTTTATTATCATGAAAACTAGAAGAACACGCTTTCACAAAGCAATCTTTTTTAGCACGCATCCTAGCGGTTCTTTCTTTGCACTCATCAATGGAAATTCTCATGGCTTTGAGAGACTCATTGATATCATGCTTAGGTGGAATAGATCTAAGTTTCAAGGAATCAACATCAAGAGAAATTATATCCACGTTCCTAGCCAACTCATCAATCTTAAGCATATTTTCTTCAACCAAAGCATTGAAATTCTTTTGCGAACTCATAAATTCTTTAACACTAGTCTCAAAATCAAAGGGCATCTTATTAAAATTTCCATAAGAGTTGTTGTAGGAATTATAATAATTATTAGAGGAAATTATTAGGAAACGTCCTAGAGTTAAAGTTTCCTCTATACGCGTTGTTACCAAAATTGTTCCTACCAACAAAATTCACATCCATAGATTCATTATTATTCTCAATCAAAGTGGACAAAGGAATATCATTAGGATCAGAAGAAACACTTTTATTAGCAAACAATTTCATAAGTTCATCCATCTTTCCACTCAAAACATCAATCTCTTCAATCGCATGAACTTTTTTACTAGTGGATCTTTCGGTGTGCCATTGAGAATAATTAACCATAATATTGTCTAGGAGTTTAGTAGCTTCTCCTAAAGTGATTTCCATAAAAGTGCCTCCCGCGGCCGAATCTAAAAGATTTCTAGAAGCAAAATTCAATCCGGCATAAATTTTTTGTATAATCATCCATAAATTCAAACCATGTGTAGGGCAATTACGTATCATTAATTTCATTCTCTCCCAAACTTGTGCAACATGCTCATGATCAAGTTGCTTAAAATTCATAATATCGTTTCTAAGAGAGATGATCTTAGCAGGAGGAAAATACTTAGAGATAAAAGCATCTTTCCACTTATTCCATGAATCAATACTATTTTTAGGCAAAGAAGAGAACCAAGTTTTAGCACGATCTCTAAGAGAAAACGGAAATAGCTTTAATTTAACAATATCATTATTCACATCTTTCTTCTTTTGCATATCACACAAATCAACAAAGTTGTTTAGATGGGTAGCGGCATCTTCACTAGGAAGGCCAGAAAATTGCTCTTTCATGACAAGATTCAACAAAGAGGCATTAATTTCACAAGATTCAGCATCGGTAATAGGAGCAATCGGAGTGCTAATAAAATCATTGTTGTTGGTATTGGAAAAGTCACATAATTTAGTATTATCTTGAGCCATCGTGACAAAAATTCAATCCAAAACACAAGCACACAAGAGGCAAGCGAAAAGAGGCGAACGGAAAAGAGGCGAAGAAAAGGCAAAGGTTTTTAAAAATTGTTTTAGAAGTGGGGGAGAGGAAAACGAGAGGCGAATGGCAAATAATGTAATGCGAGGGAGAAGAGTTTATGATGGGTACTTGGTATGTCTTGACTTGAGCGTAGATCTCCCCGGCAACGGCGCCATAAATCCTTCTTGCTACCTCTTGAGCATGCGTTGGTTTTCCCTTGAAGAGAAAAGGGTGATGCAGCAAAGTAGCGTAAGTATTTCCCTCAGTTTTTGAGAACCAAGGTATCAATCCAGTAGGAGATAACACGCAAGTCACCTATTACCTGCACAAACAATCAAGAACCTTGCAACCAACACGATAAAGGGGTTGTCAATCCTGTCACGGTCACTCGCAAAAGTGAGATCTAATAAAGATAGTAAGATAAATATTTTTGGTATTTTTGTTGTATAGATTGGAAAGTAAAGATTGCAAAATAGTAAAATGAGATGTGATGTAAATAAAAGAGATGCAATATAATAAGAAAGAGACCCGGGGGCCATAGGTTTCACTAGTGGCTTCTCTCAAGATAGCATATATTACGGTGGGTGAACAAATTACTGCCGAGCAATTGATAGAAAAGCGCATAGTTATGAGAATATCTAGGCAATGATCATGAATATAGGCATCATGTCCGTGTCAAGTAGACCGAAACGATTCTGCATCTACTACTATTACTCCACACATCGACCGCTATCCAGCATGCATCTAGAGTATTAAGTTCATAAGAACAGAGTAACAAATTAAGCAAGATGACATGATGTAGAGGGATAAACTCAAGCAATACGATATAAACCCCATCTTTTTATCCTCGATGGCAACAATACAATACGTGTCTTGGGGGGGGGGGGGGGGGGGGGGGGGGGGGGGGGGGGGGGGGGGGGGGGGGGGGGGGGGGGGGGGGGGGGGGGGGGGGGGGGGGGGGGGGGGGGGGGGGAGGCCAAACCAAACTGATAATTTGAAGAGACTTGCAAAGATAACCAATCATATATAAAAGAATTCAGAGGAGATTCAAATATTGTTCATAGATAATCTTGATCATAAACCCACAATTCATCGGATCTCGACAAACACACCGCAAAAAAGAGTTACATCGAATAGATCTCCAAGAAGATTGAGGAGAACTTTGTATGAGATCCAAAGAGAGAGAAGAAGCCATCTAGCTAATAACTATGGACCCGAAGGTCTGTGGTAAACTACTCACACATCATCGGAGAGGCTATGGTGTTAATGTAGAAGCCCTCCGTGATCGATGCCCCCTCCGGCGGAGCGCCGGAAAAGGCCCCAAGATGGGATCTCACGGGTACAGAAGGTTGCGGCGGTGGAAATAGGGTTTCGTGGTGCTCCTGGATGTTTTCAGGGTATATGAGTATATATAGGCGAAGGAAGTCGGTCAGGAGAGCCACGAGGGGCCCACGAGGGTGGGGGGCGCGCCTCCCTGCCTCGTGGCCTCCTCGGTTGTTTCTTGACGTCCACTCCAAGTCCTCTGGATCACGTTTGTTCCAAAAAATCACGTTCCCGAAGGTTTCATTCCGTTTGGATTCCGTTTGATATCTGTGAAACACTGAAATAGGCAAAAAAAAACAGCAATTTGCACCGGGCCTTGGGTTAGTAGGTTAGTCCCAACAATAATATAAAAGTGTATAATAAAGCCCATTAAACATCCAAAACAGAATATATAATAGCATGGAACAATAAAAAATTATAGATACGTTGGAGACGTATAAAGCATCCCCAAGCTTAATTCCTGCTCGTCCTCGAGTAGGTAAATGATAAAAATAGAATTTTTGATGTGGAATGCTTTCTAGAATATTCTTCAATGTAATTTTCTTTATTGTGGCATGAATGTTCAGATCCGGAAGATTCAAGATAAAAGTTTAATGTTGACATAAAAATAATAATACTTCAAGCATGCTTAACCAAGCAATTATGTCTTATCAAAATAACATAGCCAAAGAAAGCTTATCCCTACAAAATCATATAGTTTGGCCATGCTTCATTTTCGTCACAACAAATGCTCTCATCATGCACAACCCCGATGACAAGCCAAGCAATTGTTTCATACGGGGGGGGGGGGGGGGGGGGGGGGGGGGGGGGGGGGGGGGGGGGGGGGGGGGGGGGGGGGGGGGGGGGGGGGGGGGGGGGGGGGGGGGGGGGGGGGGGGGGGGGGGGGGGGGGGGGGGGGGGGGGGGGGGGGGGGGGGGGGGGGGGGGGGGGGGGGGGGGGGGGGGGGGTGTGAGTGAGTAGGGATTCCCATGCAACTGATGCACTAGAGCTATAAATGTATGAAAGCTCAACAAAAGAAACTAGTGGATGTGCATCCAACTCGCTTGCTCATGAAGACGTGGGGCATTTTGAGGAACCCCATCATTGGAATATACAAGCCAAGTTCTATAATGAAAAATTCCCACTAGTATATGAAAACTGATAACACAAGAGACTCTCTATTATGAAGATCATGGTGCTACTTTGAAGCACAATTGTGGTAAAAGGATAGTAGCATTGTCCCTTCTGTCTTTTTCTCTCATATTTTTTTATTTGGGCCTTTTTATGGCCTCCTTTTTTCGTCCGGAGTCTCATCCCAACTTGTGGGGGAATAATAGTCTCCATCATCCTTTCCTCACTGGGACAATGCTCTAAAAATGATGATCATCACACTTTTATTTAGTTACGACTCAACAATTACAACTCGATACTTAGAACAAAATATGACTCTATGTGAATGCCTCTGGTGGTGTACCGGGATATGCAATGAATCAAAAGTGACATGTACGAAAGAATGATGAATGGTGGTTTTGCCACAAATACAATGTGAACTACATGATCACGCAAAGCAATATGACAATGATGGAGCGTCTCATAGTAAACGGAACGGTGGAAAGTTGCATGGCAATATATCTCAGAATGGCTAAGGAAATGCCATAATAGGTATGTATGGTGGCTGTTTTAAGGAAGGTATATGGTGGGTGTATGATACCGGCGAAAGTTGCGCGGTATTAGAGAGGCTAGCAATGGTGGAAGGGTGAGGGTGCGTATAATCCATGGACTCAACATTAGTCCTAAAGAACTCATACATATTGCAAAAATCTATTAGTTATCGAAACAAAGTACTATGCGCATGCTCCTAAGGGGGTAGATTGGTAGGAAAACACCATCGCTCGTCCCCGACCGCCACTCATAAGGAAGAAAATCAATAAATAAATCATGCTCCGACTTCGTCACATAACGGTTCACCATACGTGCATGCTACGGGAATCACAAACTTCAACACAAGTATTTCTCAAATTCACAACTACTCAACTAGCATGACTCTAATATCACCATCTCCATATCTCAAAACAATTGTCAAGTATCAAACTTCTCTTAGTATTCAATGCACTTCATATGAAAGTTTTTATTATATCCCTCTTGGATGCCCATCATATTAGGACTAAATTCATAACCAAAGCAAACTACAATGTTGTTCTAAAGACTCTCAAAATAATATAAGTGAAGCATGAGAGTTCATCTATTTCTTCAAAATAAAACCACCAATGTGCTCTAAAAAGATATAAGTGAAGCACTAAAGCAAATGACAAACTACTCCGAAAGATATAAGTGAAGATCAATGAGTAGTCGAATAATTATGCACTATGTGAAGACTCTCTAACATTTAACAATTTCAGATGTTGGTATTTTATTCAAACAGAAAGGAACACAAAATAAAATAAAATTACGCTCCAAGCAAAACACATATCATGTGGCGAATAAAAATATAGCTCCAAGTAAAGTTACCGATGAACGAAGACGAAAGAGGGGACGCCATCCGGGGCATCCCCAAGCTTAGGCTTTTGGTTTTCCTTGAATTTTACCTTGGGGTGCCTTGGGCATCCCCAAGCTTAGGCTATTGCCACTCCTTGTTCCATAGTCCATCGAATCTTTACCCAAAACTTGAAAACTTCACAACACAAAACATAATAGAAAACTCGTAAGCTCCGTTAGCGAAAGAAAACAAAACACCACTTCAAGGTACTGCAATAAACTCATTCTTGATTTATATTGGTGTTAATTCTACTGTATTCCAACTTCTCTATGGTTCATACCCTCCGATACTACTCATAGATTCATCAAAATAAGCAAACAACACATAGAAAACAGAATCTGCCAAAAACAGAACAGTCTGTAGGGGGGGGGGGGGGGGGGGGGGGGGGGGGGGGGGGGGGGGGGGGGGGGGGGGGGGGGGGGGGGGGGGGGGGGGGGGGGGGGGGGGGGGGGGGGGGGGGGGGGGGGGGGGGGGGGGGGGGGGGGGGGGGGGGGGGGGGGGGGGGGGGGGGGGGGGGGGGGGGGGGGGGGGGGGGGGGGGGGGGGGGGGGGGGGGGGGGGGGGGGGGGGGGGGGGGGGGGGGGGGGGGGGGGGGGGGGGGGGGGGGGGGGGGGGGGGGGGGGGGGGGGGGGGGGGGGGGGGGGGGGGGGGGGGGGGGGGGGGGGGGGGGGGGGGGGGGGGGGGGGGGGGGGGGGGGGGGGGGGGGGGGGGGGGGGGGGGGGGGGGGGGGGGGGGGGGGGGGGGGGGGGGGGGGGGGGGGGGGGGGGGGGGGGGGGGGGGGGGGGGGGGGGGGGGGGGGGGGGGGGGGGGGGGGGGGGGGGGGGGGGGGGGGGGGGGGGGGGGGGGGGGGGGGGGGGGGGGGGGGGGGGGGGGGGGGGGGGGGGGGGGGGGGGGGGGGGGGGGGGGGGGGGGGGGGGGGGGGGGGGGGGGGGGGGGGGGGGGGGGGGGGGGGGGGGGGGGGGGGGGGGGGGGGGGGGGGGGGGGGGGGGGGGGGGGGGGGGGGGGGGGGGGGGGGGGGGGGGGGGGGGGGGGGGGGGGGGGGGGGGGGGGGGGGGGGGGGGGGGGGGGGGGGGGGGGGGGGGGGGGGGGGGGGGGGGGGGGGGGGGGGGGGGGGGGGGGGGGGGGGGGGGGGGGGGGGGGGGGGGGGGGGGGGGGGGGGGGGGGGGGGGGGGGGGGGGGGGGGGGGGGGGGGGGGGGGGGGGGGGGGGGGGGGGGGGGGGGGGGGGGGGGGGGGGGGGGGGGGGGGGGGGGGGGGGGGGGGGGGGGGGGGGGGGGGGGGGGGGGGGGGGGGGGGGGGGGGGGGGGGGGGGGGGGGGGGGGGGGGGGGGGGGGGGGGGGGGGGGGGGGGGGGGGGGGGGGGGGGGGGGGGGGGGGGGGGGGGGGGGGGGGGGGGGGGGGGGGGGGGGGGGGGGGGGGGGGGGGGGGGGGGGGGGGGGGGGGGGGGGGGGGGGGGGGGGGGGGGGGGGGGGGGGGGGGGGGGGGGGGGGGGGGGGGGGGGGGGGGGGGGGGGGGGGGGGGGGGGGGGGGGGGGGGGGGGGGGGGGGGGGGGGGGGGGGGGGGGGGGGGGGGGGGGGGGGGGGGGGGGGGGGGGGGGGGGGGGGGGGGGGGGGGGGGGGGGGGGGGGGGGGGGGGGGGGGGGGGGGGGGGGGGGGGGGGGGGGGGGGGGGGGGGGGGGGGGGGGGGGGGGGGGGGGGGGGGGGGGGGGGGGGGGGGGGGGGGGGGGGGGGGGGGGGGGGGGGGGGGGGGGGGGGGGGGGGGGGGGGGGGGGGGGGGGGGGGGGGGGGGGGGGGGGGGGGGGGGGGGGGGGGGGGGGGGGGGGGGGGGGGGGGGGGGGGGGGGGGGGGGGGGGGGGGGGGGGGGGGGGGGGGGGGGGGGGGGGGGGGGGGGGGGGGGGGGGGGGGGGGGGGGGGGGGGGGGGGGGGGGGGGGGGGGGGGGGGGGGGGGGGGGGGGGGGGGGGGGGGGGGGGGGGGGGGGGGGGGGGGGGGGGGGGGGGGGGGGGGGGGGGGGGGGGGGGGGGGGGGGGGGGGGGGGGGGGGGGGGGGGGGGGGGGGGGGGGGGGGGGGGGGGGGGGGGGGGGGGGGGGGGGGGGGGGGGGGGGGGGGGGGGGGGGGGGGGGGGGGGGGGGGGGGGGGGGGGGGGGGGGGGGGGGGGGGGGGGGGGGGGGGGGGGGGGGGGGGGGGGGGGGGGGGGGGGGGGGGGGGGGGGGGGGGGGGGGGGGGGGGGGGGGGGGGGGGGGGGGGGGGGGGGGGGGGGGGGGGGGGGGGGGGGGGGGGGGGGGGGGGGGGGGGGGGGGGGGGGGGGGGGGGGGGGGGGGGGGGGGGGGGGGGGGGGGGGGGGGGGGGGGGGGGGGGGGGGGGGGGGGGGGGGGGGGGGGGGGGGGGGGGGGGGGGGGGGGGGGGGGGGGGGGGGGGGGGGGGGGGGGGGGGGGGGGGGGGGGGGGGGGGGGGGGGGGGGGGGGGGGGGGGGGGGGGGGGGGGGGGGGGGGGGGGGGGGGGGGGGGGGGGGGGGGGGGGGGGGGGGGGGGGGGGGGGGGGGGGGGGGGGGGGGGGGGGGGGGGGGGGGGGGGGGGGGGGGGGGGGGGGGGGGGGGGGGGGGGGGGGGGGGGGGGGGGGGGGGGGGGGGGGGGGGGGGGGGGGGGGGGGGGGGGGGGGGGGGGGGGGGGGGGGGGGGGGGGGGGGGGGGGGGGGGGGGGGGGGGGGGGGGGGGGGGGGGGGGGGGGGGGGGGGGGGGGGGGGGGGGGGGGGGGGGGGGGGGGGGGGGGGGGGGGGGGGGGGGGGGGGGGGGGGGGGGGGGGGGGGGGGGGGGGGGGGGGGGGGGGGGGGGGGGGGGGGGGGGGGGGGGGGGGGGGGGGGGGGGGGGGGGGGGGGGGGGGGGGGGGGGGGGGGGGGGGGGGGGGGGGGGGGGGGGGGGGGGGGGGGGGGGGGGGGGGGGGGGGGGGGGGGGGGGGGGGGGGGGGGGGGGGGGGGGGGGGGGGGGGGGGGGGGGGGGGGGGGGGGGGGGGGGGGGGGGGGGGGGGGGGGGGGGGGGGGGGGGGGGGGGGGGGGGGGGGGGGGGGGGGGGGGGGGGGGGGGGGGGGGGGGGGGGGGGGGGGGGGGGGGGGGGGGGGGGGGGGGGGGGGGGGGGGGGGGGGGGGGGGGGGGGGGGGGGGGGGGGGGGGGGGGGGGGGGGGGGGGGGGGGGGGGGGGGGGGGGGGGGGGGGGGGGGGGGGGGGGGGGGGGGGGGGGGGGGGGGGGGGGGGGGGGGGGGGGGGGGGGGGGGGGGGGGGGGGGGGGGGGGGGGGGATGCCCCGGAAGACATCCCCTCCTTCGTCTTCGTTCATCGGTAACTTTACTTGGAGCTATATTTTTATTCGCCACATGATATGTGTTTTGCTTGGAGAGTCAATTTATTTTGTTAGTATTTGCTTGCTGTTATTTAGAACAATGTTTTGCATCTTTTATTTCAATAAAAGTGGCATTGATAGCCTCCACTATGCCTATGTTACAAGTATACATGTTGCTGTTTGAAAACAGAAAGTTTACCGCTGTTGCAATAATTCCCTACAAAATTCAGAATGTGATAAAATGTTGAAACCATTTGCATATTAAGCTCTGATAAATTTACTACAGTGGTAATTTCTTCCATAATTTTTGGAGTTAGGGAAGTATGCATGTTGCAGCATTCTTTACAGACTATCCTGTTTAGGCAGATTGCTGTTATGTTTGCATTGTTTGCATATGTTTGCTTCTTTAGTGGTTCTATTTGAGGATAGGACTATTAAATATGCAGACGCATTTAGTATCCAATGTTGAATAATAATTTTAGTGATTTGCTATAGTAGAGTATGATAAGGTTTTTGCAATGGTTTATACCAACTTATCTCACGAGTCCTTGTTGAGTTTTGTGTGGATGAAGCTTTTGAGATTTAGGGAGACCGTGATATGAGAGGAATTAAGGAGACACAAAAGCTCAAGCTTGGGGATTCCCAAGGCACCCCAAGATAATATTCAAGAAGTCTCAAGCGTCTAAGCTTGGGGATGCCCCGGTTGGCATCCCACCTTTCTTCTTTAACAACTATCGGTTAGTATCGGTTGATCCTAAGTTTTTGCTTCTTCACATGATGTTTGCCATTCTTAGAATGTCATTTTATTTTGCTTTGCTTGATGTTTGAATAGAATACCAAGATCTCAAATTATTAGATGTTAGAGAGTCTTAACATAGTTGCATAATTATTCAACTACTCATTGATCTTCACTTATATCCTTCGGAGTAGTTTGTCATTTGCTCTAGTGCTTCACTTATATATTTTGGGGGGGGGGGGGGGGGGGGGGGGGGGGGGGGGGGGGGGGGGGGGGGGGGGGGGGGGGGGGGGGGGGGGGGGGGGGGGGGGGGGGGGGGGGGGGGGGGGGGGGGGGGGGGGGGGGGGGGGGGGGGGGGGGGGGGGGGGGGGGGGGGGGGGGGGGGGGGGGGGGGGGGGGGGGGGGGGGGGGGGGGGGGGGGGGGGGGGGGGGGGGGGGGGGGGGGGGGGGGGGGGGGGGGGGGGGGGGGGGGGGGGGGGGGGGGGGGGGGGGGGGGGGGGGGGGGGGGGGGGGGGGGGGGGGGGGGGGGGGGGGGGGGGGGGGGGGGGGGGGGGGGGGGGGGGGGGGGGGGGGGGGGGGGGGGGGGGGGGGGGGGGGGGGGGGGGGGGGGGGGGGGGGGGGGGGGGGGGGGGGGGGGGGGGGGGGGGGGGGGGGGGGGGGGGGGGGGGGGGGGGGGGGGGGGGGGGGGGGGGGGGGGGGGGGGGGGGGGGGGGGGGGGGGGGGGGGGGGGGGGGGGGGGGGGGGGGGGGGGGGGGGGGGGGGGGGGGGGGGGGGGGGGGGGGGGGGGGGGGGGGGGGGGGGGGGGGGGGGGGGGGGGGGGGGGGGGGGGGGGGGGGGGGGGGGGGGGGGGGGGGGGGGGGGGGGGGGGGGGGGGGGGGGGGGGGGGGGGGGGGGGGGGGGGGGGGGGGGGGGGGGGGGGGGGGGGGGGGGGGGGGGGGGGGGGGGGGGGGGGGGGGGGGGGGGGGGGGGGGGGGGGGGGGGGGGGGGGGGGGGGGGGGGGGGGGGGGGGGGGGGGGGGGGGGGGGGGGGGGGGGGGGGGGGGGGGGGGGGGGGGGGGGGGGGGGGGGGGGGGGGGGGGGGGGGGGGGGGGGGGGGGGGGGGGGGGGGGGGGGGGGGGGGGGGGGGGGGGGGGGGGGGGGGGGGGGGGGGGGGGGGGGGGGGGGGGGGGGGGGGGGGGGGGGGGGGGGGGGGGGGGGGGGGGGGGGGGGGGGGGGGGGGGGGGGGGGGGGGGGGGGGGGGGGGGGGGGGGGGGGGGGGGGGGGGGGGGGGGGGGGGGGGGGGGGGGGGGGGGGGGGGGGGGGGGGGGGGGGGGGGGGGGGGGGGGGGGGGGGGGGGGGGGGGGGGGGGGGGGGGGGGGGGGGGGGGGGGGGGGGGGGGGGGGGGGGGGGGGGGGGGGGGGGGGGGGGGGGGGGGGGGGGGGGGGGGGGGGGGGGGGGGGGGGGGGGGGGGGGGGGGGGGGGGGGGGGGGGGGGGGGGGGGGGGGGGGGGGGGGGGGGGGGGGGGGGGGGGGGGGGGGGGGGGGGGGGGGGGGGGGGGGGGGGGGGGGGGGGGGGGGGGGGGGGGGGGGGGGGGGGGGGGGGGGGGGGGGGGGGGGGGGGGGGGGGGGGGGGGGGGGGGGGGGGGGGGGGGGGGGGGGGGGGGGGGGGGGGGGGGGGGGGGGGGGGGGGGGGGGGGGGGGGGGGGGGGGGGGGGGGGGGGGGGGGGGGGGGGGGGGGGGGGGGGGGGGGGGGGGGGGGGGGGGGGGGGGGGGGGGGGGGGGGGGGGGGGGGGGGGGGGGGGGGGGGGGGGGGGGGGGGGGGGGGGGGGGGGGGGGGGGGGGGGGGGGGGGGGGGGGGGGGGGGGGGGGGGGGGGGGGGGGGGGGGGGGGGGGGGGGGGGGGGGGGGGGGGGGGGGGGGGGGGGGGGGGGGGGGGGGGGGGGGGGGGGGGGGGGGGGGGGGGGGGGGGGGGGGGGGGGGGGGGGGGGGGGGGGGGGGGGGGGGGGGGGGGGGGGGGGGGGGGGGGGGGGGGGGGGGGGGGGGGGGGGGGGGGGGGGGGGGGGGGGGGGGGGGGGGGGGGGGGGGGGGGGGGGGGGGGGGGGGGGGGGGGGGGGGGGGGGGGGGGGGGGGGGGGGGGGGGGGGGGGGGGGGGGGGGGGGGGGGGGGGGGGGGGGGGGGGGGGGGGGGGGGGGGGGGGGGGGGGGGGGGGGGGGGGGGGGGGGGGGGGGGGGGGGGGGGGGGGGGGGGGGGGGGGGGGGGGGGGGGGGGGGGGGGGGGGGGGGGGGGGGGGGGGGGGGGGGGGGGGGGGGGGGGGGGGGGGGGGGGGGGGGGGGGGGGGGGGGGGGGGGGGGGGGGGGGGGGGGGGGGGGGGGGGGGGGGGGGGGGGGGGGGGGGGGGGGGGGGGGGGGGGGGGGGGGGGGGGGGGGGGGGGGGGGGGGGGGGGGGGGGGGGGGGGGGGGGGGGGGGGGGGGGGGGGGGGGGGGGGGGGGGGGGGGGGGGGGGGGGGGGGGGGGGGGGGGGGGGGGGGGGGGGGGGGGGGGGGGGGGGGGGGGGGGGGGGGGGGGGGGGGGGGGGGGGGGGGGGGGGGGGGGGGGGGGGGGGGGGGGGGGGGGGGGGGGGGGGGGGGGGGGGGGGGGGGGGGGGGGGGGGGGGGGGGGGGGGGGGGGGGGGGGGGGGGGGGGGGGGGGGGGGGGGGGGGGGGGGGGGGGGGGGGGGGGGGGGGGGGGGGGGGGGGGGGGGGGGGGGGGGGGGGGGGGGGGGGGGGGGGGGGGGGGGGGGGGGGGGGGGGGGGGGGGGGGGGGGGGGGGGGGGGGGGGGGGGGGGGGGGGGGGGGGGGGGGGGGGGGGGGGGGGGGGGGGGGGGGGGGGGGGGGGGGGGGGGGGGGGGGGGGGGGGGGGGGGGGGGGGGGGGGGGGGGGGGGGGGGGGGGGGGGGGGGGGGGGGGGGGGGGGGGGGGGGGGGGGGGGGGGGGGGGGGGGGGGGGGGGGGGGGGGGGGGGGGGGGGGGGGGGGGGGGGGGGGGGGGGGGGGGGGGGGGGGGGGGGGGGGGGGGGGGGGGGGGGGGGGGGGGGGGGGGGGGGGGGGGGGGGGGGGGGGGGGGGGGGGGGGGGGGGGGGGGGGGGGGGGGGGGGGGGGGGGGGGGGGGGGGGGGGGGGGGGGGGGGGGGGGGGGGGGGGGGGGGGGGGGGGGGGGGGGGGGGGGGGGGGGGGGGGGGGGGGGGGGGGGGGGGGGGGGGGGGGGGGGGGGGGGGGGGGGGGGGGGGGGGGGGGGGGGGGGGGGGGGGGGGGGGGGGGGGGGGGGGGGGGGGGGGGGGGGGGGGGGGGGGGGGGGGGGGGGGGGGGGGGGGGGGGGGGGGGGGGGGGGGGGGGGGGGGGGGGGGGGGGGGGGGGGGGGGGGGGGGGGGGGGGGGGGGGGGGGGGGGGGGGGGGGGGGGGGGGGGGGGGGGGGGGGGGGGGGGGGGGGGGGGGGGGGGGGGGGGGGGGGGGGGGGGGGGGGGGGGGGGGGGGGGGGGGGGGGGGGGGGGGGGGGGGGGGGGGGGGGGGGGGGGGGGGGGGGGGGGGGGGGGGGGGGGGGGGGGGGGGGGGGGGGGGGGGGGGGGGGGGGGGGGGGGGGGGGGGGGGGGGGGGGGGGGGGGGGGGGGGGGGGGGGGGGGGGGGGGGGGGGGGGGGGGGGGGGGGGGGGGGGGGGGGGGGGGGGGGGGGGGGGGGGGGGGGGGGGGGGGGGGGGGGGGGGGGGGGGGGGGGGGGGGGGGGGGGGGGGGGGGGGGGGGGGGGGGGGGGGGGGGGGGGGGGGGGGGGGGGGGGGGGGGGGGGGGGGGGGGGGGGGGGGGGGGGGGGGGGGGGGGGGGGGGGGGGGGGGGGGGGGGGGGGGGGGGGGGGGGGGGGGGGGGGGGGGGGGGGGGGGGGGGGGGGGGGGGGGGGGGGGGGGGGGGGGGGGGGGGGGGGGGGGGGGGGGGGGGGGGGGGGGGGGGGGGGGGGGGGGGGGGGGGGGGGGGGGGGGGGGGGGGGGGGGGGGGGGGGGGGGGGGGGGGGGGGGGGGGGGGGGGGGGGGGGGGGGGGGGGGGGGGGGGGGGGGGGGGGGGGGGGGGGGGGGGGGGGGGGGGGGGGGGGGGGGGGGGGGGGGGGGGGGGGGGGGGGGGGGGGGGGGGGGGGGGGGGGGGGGGGGGGGGGGGGGGGGGGGGGGGGGGGGGGGGGGGGGGGGGGGGGGGGGGGGGGGGGGGGGGGGGGGGGGGGGGGGGGGGGGGGGGGGGGGGGGGGGGGGGGGGGGGGGGGGGGGGGGGGGGGGGGGGGGGGGGGGGGGGGGGGGGGGGGGGGGGGTTATTTGGTTGCAGGGTTGTTTGAGAGAGACCATCTTCATCCTACGCCTCCAATGGATTGATAAACCTTAGGTCATCCACTTGAGGGAAATTTGCTACTGTCCTACAAACCTCTGCACTTGGAGGCCCAACAACGTCTACAAGAAGAAGGTTGCATAGTAGACATCAAGCAGTTTCTGGCGTCATTGCCGGGGAGGTGAGTGCTTGATTGCTTTTGTAGGGATAGCTTTGTTTGGCCATGTTATTTTGAGAAGACATGATTGCTTTGTTAGTATGCTTGAAGTATTATTATTTTTTGTCAATATTAAACTTTTGTTTTGAATCTTATGGATCTGAATATTCTTGCCACAATAAAGAGAATTACATTGATAAATATGTTAGGTAGCATTCCACATCAAAAATTCTGTTTTTATCATTTACCTACTCGAGGACGAGCAGGAATTAAGCTTGGGGATGCTTGATACGTCTCCAACGTATCTATAATTTTTGATTGTTCCATGCTATTATATTATCCATCTAGGATGTTTTATATGCATTTATATGCTATTTTATATGATTTTTGGGACTAACCTATTAACCTAGAGCCCAGTGCCAGTTTCTGTTTTTCCTTGTTTTTGAGTATCGCAGGAAAGGAAAACCAAACGGAGTCCAATTGACCTGAAACTTCACGGAACTTATTTTTGGACCAGAAGAAGGCCCTGGAGTAAAAGAGTTGGGCCAGGAGAGTCCTGGGCTGCCCACGAGGGTGGGGGCGCGCCCACCCCCCCTGGGCGCGCCTCCCTACCTCGTGGACAGCCTGGAGACCCCCCTGACTTGTTCCCGACTCCAACACCTCTTATATAACCCCAAACTTC
>JAAAWM010008653.1:0-15730 GCA_036873465.1 Thinopyrum obtusiflorum
AAAAAAAAACTTTCTTCAGAAAATAGTTAAAAAATACACCGGCCTCTGCATCCATTAAGGTACGTCTCTCTAGTTTTATTTTGCTGAAATTTTTACACGAGCTCGTGCTGTCCGAATCTTCACCTGTGTCACACAATCACTGTTAATATAGTTTAGAAATTGGAGATCAATCTAAGTGAGGCAAGCTAGGACCAGTTACTTGGGCCGTAAAGTATTCGCCGGCGAATCGGGGCGAGACAGCTGCCCCTTTAATTTGCTCCCCAAGGTGGAGTAACTTAGGTGGCATGAAGCTCACCTCATCGTCCATTAGATTAGTGACACACACCGACACTGATGTTGCAGGCGACCTGACTACATGATCACAAAGATCTTCTTAAGCTGCGGTCACTATTAAATTAATCGAGACACTAATAGGTAATAACTGCTTGGTTACCAAAATTAGGCACCTTACATCGATCTGATTCGACATGTCAGGGGTGTAAGATGAATTGGTGTGCGGTAAGCGTATGCTTCGTAGCAGGGACGCGTGCGTGTTTATATGGACAAGGAGTACATGCGGCGGCAGGTTGTTGAAGTCTTGACCCATCCTCCAAGCTATACAAGAGATAGGATCAAATCTTCCTAACAACCTGCCTTTGTTACAAGATACACAACGCACACATTACACGCACACAATAACGTGACATATGTGTCACATCTATACAAACTAACTAACGAGCCTTATCATTTAACATCCTCCCTCGATCTCAACATGTGAAGGTTTAGATTATTTTTGAAGGCTTGAAGTTGTCGAGCTTGCAAGGGTTTTGTAAAACCATCAGCAACTTGATCACCTGTTGGAATGAACCGTACTTCCAATAACTTCTATGCAACTCTTTCTCGAACAAAGTGATAATCAATTTCTATATGCTTTGTTCTTGCATGAAATACCGGATTTGCAGAAAGATAAGTTGCTCCAAGATTATCACACCACAACTGTGAGATATGTGACCTCCCAATACCCAATTCATTAAGTAAAGTTTCTATCCACATTACCTCAGCAGTTGCATTTGCCAGAGACTTATACTCTGCTTCTGTGCTCGACCGAGACACGGTTGCTTGTTTCTTTGCATTCCAGGATATGAGGTTTGAACCAAGAAAGATAGCAAAACCACCAGTGGACCTCCTATCATCAGGACATCCAGCCCAATCTGCATCTGAAAAGGCACTCACTGCTGTTGAAGAAGACTTACATAACCTCAGCTCTGTTTCAAGACTTCCTTGAAGATACCTCAAAATCCTTTTTACAGCTGTCCAATGCACTATGGTAGGAGCATGTAGAAACTGACAAACCTTGTTAACAGAGAAGGAAATATCTGGCCTTGTTAAGGTTAAATATTGTAGTGCACCAACTATGCTTCTATACTTTGTTCCTTCCCCTAGACTCAACAACACTCCTTCATGCAATGACAATTTTTCAGTTGTAGACATGGGTGTGTTGGAAGGTTTGCAATCTTTCATACCTACACGCTTGATTACATCTCTGGCATATTTTTCTTGAGTTAGTACTAGCTAGTTTCGGGAGAGGTAATCCACCGACTGTGTGGGCGGATAACCCCCCAAATTTTCTGTTGAAGTTTTTAGCGGATGATGTAAGTGTTATCTAAATTAATAAAGTTAGCCATGAAGGCCTTCCACTCAAAAAAAAACTTTCTTCAGAAAATAGTTAAAAAATACACCGGCCTCTGCATCCATTAAGGTACGGGGGGGGGGGGGGGGGGGGGGGGGGGGGGGGGGGGGGGGGGGGGGGGGGGGGGGGGGGGGGGGGGGGGGGGGGGGGGGGGGGGGGGGGGGGGGGGGGGGGGGGGGGGGGGGGGGGGGGGGGGGGGGGGGGGGGGGGGGGGGGGGGGGGGGGGGGGGGGGGGGGGGGGGGGGGGGGGGGGGGGGGGGGGGGGGGGGGGGGGGGGGGGGGGGGGGGGGGGGGGGGGGGGGGGGGGGGGGGGGGGGGGGGGGGGGGGGGGGGGGGGGGGGGGGGGGGGGGGGGGGGGGGGGGGGGGGGGGGGGGGGGGGGGGGGGGGGGGGGGGGGGGGGGGGGGGGGGGGGGGGGGGGGGGGGGGGGGGGGGGGGGGGGGGGGGGGGGGGGGGGGGGGGGGGGGGGGGGGGGGGGGGGGGGGGGGGGGGGGGGGGGGGGGGGGGGGGGGGGGGGGGGGGGGGGGGGGGGGGGGGGGGGGGGGGGGGGGGGGGGGGGGGGGGGGGGGGGGGGGGGGGGGGGGGGGGGGGGGGGGGGGGGGGGGGGGGGGGGGGGGGGGGGGGGGGGGGGGGGGGGGGGGGGGGGGGGGGGGGGGGGGGGGGGGGGGGGGGGGGGGGGGGGGGGGGGGGGGGGGGGGGGGGGGGGGGGGGGGGGGGGGGGGGGGGGGGGGGGGGGGGGGGGGGGGGGGGGGGGGGGGGGGGGGGGGGGGGGGGGGGGGGGGGGGGGGGGGGGGGGGGGGGGGGGGGGGGGGGGGGGGGGGGGGGGGGGGGGGGGGGGGGGGGGGGGGGGGGGGGGGGGGGGGGGGGGGGGGGGGGGGGGGGGGGGGGGGGGGGGGGGGGGGGGGGGGGGGGGGGGGGGGGGGGGGGGGGGGGGGGGGGGGGGGGGGGGGGGGGGGGGGGGGGGGGGGGGGGGGGGGGGGGGGGGGGGGGGGGGGGGGGGGGGGGGGGGGGGGGGGGGGGGGGGGGGGGGGGGGGGGGGGGGGGGGGGGGGGGGGGGGGGGGGGGGGGGGGGGGGGGGGGGGGGGGGGGGGGGGGGGGGGGGGGGGGGGGGGGGGGGGGGGGGGGGGGGGGGGGGGGGGGGGGGGGGGGGGGGGGGGGGGGGGGGGGGGGGGGGGGGGGGGGGGGGGGGGGGGGGGGGGGGGGGGGGGGGGGGGGGGGGGGGGGGGGGGGGGGGGGGGGGGGGGGGGGGGGGGGGGGGGGGGGGGGGGGGGGGGGGGGGGGGGGGGGGGGGGGGGGGGGGGGGGGGGGGGGGGGGGGGGGGGGGGGGGGGGGGGGGGGGGGGGGGGGGGGGGGGGGGGGGGGGGGGGGGGGGGGGGGGGGGGGGGGGGGGGGGGGGGGGGGGGGGGGGGGGGGGGGGGGGGGGGGGGGGGGGGGGGGGGGGGGGGGGGGGGGGGGGGGGGGGGGGGGGGGGGGGGGGGGGGGGGGGGGGGGGGGGGGGGGGGGGGGGGGGGGGGGGGGGGGGGGGGGGGGGGGGGGGGGGGGGGGGGGGGGGGGGGGGGGGGGGGGGGGGGGGGGGGGGGGGGGGGGGGGGGGGGGGGGGGGGGGGGGGGGGGGGGGGGGGGGGGGGGGGGGGGGGGGGGGGGGGGGGGGGGGGGGGGGGGGGGGGGGGGGGGGGGGGGGGGGGGGGGGGGGGGGGGGGGGGGGGGGGGGGGGGGGGGGGGGGGGGGGGGGGGGGGGGGGGGGGGGGGGGGGGGGGGGGGGGGGGGGGGGGGGGGGGGGGGGGGGGGGGGGGGGGGGGGGGGGGGGGGGGGGGGGGGGGGGGGGGGGGGGGGGGGGGGGGGGGGGGGGGGGGGGGGGGGGGGGGGGGGGGGGGGGGGGGGGGGGGGGGGGGGGGGGGGGGGGGGGGGGGGGGGGGGGGGGGGGGGGGGGGGGGGGGGGGGGGGGGGGGGGGGGGGGGGGGGGGGGGGGGGGGGGGGGGGGGGGGGGGGGGGGGGGGGGGGGGGGGGGGGGGGGGGGGGGGGGGGGGGGGGGGGGGGGGGGGGGGGGGGGGGGGGGGGGGGGGGTGACGCATACTGAGGTAGGCAGTCCAGGTTGCCGGTAGCTGGTGATCAACTTGGGCAAGAGGACCCTGCCTGTGGTATGGTTCAGTGTCAAACACTGGCTCTTCCTGCTCGCTCTCAATGATCATGTTGTGCAAGATGACACAGCAGGTCATGATCTCCCACATTTGATCTTTCGACCAGGTCTGAGCGGGGTACCGGACAACAGCAAATCGAGATTGGAGCACACCAAATGCCCGCTCGACATCCTTCCTGCAAGCCTCCTGAATCTTCGCAAACCAGGCGTTCTTGCCTCCAGGCACAGGGTTTTTGATGGTCTTCACAAATGTCGACCATCTCGGATAGATGCCATCAGCTAGATAGTACCCCTTGTTGTAGTGCCGCCCATTGATCTCGAAGTTCACCGGAGGAGAATGACCTTCAACAAGCTTGGCAAAGACAGGAGAGCACTGCAGCACGTTGATGTCATTGTGAGTTCCTGGCATACCAAAGAAGGAGTGCCAAATCCAGAGGTCCTGTGTGGCCACCGCCTCAAGTACCACACTGCAACCGCCTTTGGCGCCTTTGTACATCCCCTGCCAAGCAAATGGGCAATTCTTCCATTTCCAATGCATGCAGGGGGGGGGGGGGGGGGGGGGGGGGGGGGGGGGGGGGGGGGGGGGGGGGGGGGGGGGGGGGGGGGGGGGGGGGGGGGGGGGGGGGGGGGGGGGGGGGGGGGGGGGGGGGGGGGGGGGGGGGGGGGGGGGGGGGGGGGGGGGGGGGGGGGGGGGGGGGGGGGGGGGGGGGGGGGGGGGGGGGGGGGGGGGGGGGGGGGGGGGGGGGGGGGGGGGGGGGGGGGGGGGGGGGGGGGGGGGGGGGGGGGGGGGGGGGGGGGGGGGGGGGGGGGGGGGGGGGGGGGGGGGGGGGGGGGGGGGGGGGGGGGGGGGGGGGGGGGGGGGGGGGGGGGGGGGGGGGGGGGGGGGGGGGGGGGGGGGGGGGGGGGGGGGGGGGGGGGGGGGGGGGGGGGGGGGGGGGGGGGGGGGGGGGGGGGGGGGGGGGGGGGGGGGGGGGGGGGGGGGGGGGGGGGGGGGGGGGGGGGGGGGGGGGGGGGGGGGGGGGGGGGGGGGGGGGGGGGGGGGGGGGGGGGGGGGGGGGGGGGGGGGGGGGGGGGGGGGGGGGGGGGGGGGGGGGGGGGGGGGGGGGGGGGGGGGGGGGGGGGGGGGGGGGGGGGGGGGGGGGGGGGGGGGGGGGGGGGGGGGGGGGGGGGGGGGGGGGGGGGGGGGGGGGGGGGGGGGGGGGGGGGGGGGGGGGGGGGGGGGGGGGGGGGGGGGGGGGGGGGGGGGGGGGGGGGGGGGGGGGGGGGGGGGGGGGGGGGGGGGGGGGGGGGGGGGGGGGGGGGGGGGGGGGGGGGGGGGGGGGGGGGGGGGGGGGGGGGGGGGGGGGGGGGGGGGGGGGGGGGGGGGGGGGGGGGGGGGGGGGGGGGGGGGGGGGGGGGGGGGGGGGGGGGGGGGGGGGGGGGGGGGGGGGGGGGGGGGGGGGGGGGGGGGGGGGGGGGGGGGGGGGGGGGGGGGGGGGGGGGGGGGGGGGGGGGGGGGGGGGGGGGGGGGGGGGGGGGGGGGGGGGGGGGGGGGGGGGGGGGGGGGGGGGGGGGGGGGGGGGGGGGGGGGGGGGGGGGGGGGGGGGGGGGGGGGGGGGGGGGGGGGGGGGGGGGGGGGGGGGGGGGGGGGGGGGGGGGGGGGGGGGGGGGGGGGGGGGGGGGGGGGGGGGGGGGGGGGGGGGGGGGGGGGGGGGGGGGGGGGGGGGGGGGGGGGGGGGGGGGGGGGGGGGGGGGGGGGGGGGGGGGGGGGGGGGGGGGGGGGGGGGGGGGGGGGGGGGGGGGGGGGGGGGGGGGGGGGGGGGGGGGGGGGGGGGGGGGGGGGGGGGGGGGGGGGGGGGGGGGGGGGGGGGGGGGGGGGGGGGGGGGGGGGGGGGGGGGGGGGGGGGGGGGGGGGGGGGGGGGGGGGGGGGGGGGGGGGGGGGGGGGGGGGGGGGGGGGGGGGGGGGGGGGGGGGGGGGGGGGGGGGGGGGGGGGGGGGGGGGGGGGGGGGGGGGGGGGGGGGGGGGGGGGGGGGGGGGGGGGGGGGGGGGGGGGGGGGGGGGGGGGGGGGGGGGGGGGGGGGGGGGGGGGGGGGGGGGGGGGGGGGGGGGGGGGGGGGGGGGGGGGGGGGGGGGGGGGGGGGGGGGGGGGGGGGGGGGGGGGGGGGGGGGGGGGGGGGGGGGGGGGGGGGGGGGGGGGGGGGGGGGGGGGGGGGGGGGGGGGGGGGGGGGGGGGGGGGGGGGGGGGGGGGGGGGGGGGGGGGGGGGGGGGGGGGGGGGGGGGGGGGGGGGGGGGGGGGGGGGGGGGGGGGGGGGGGGGGGGGGGGGGGGGGGGGGGGGGGGGGGGGGGGGGGGGGGGGGGGGGGGGGGGGGGGGGGGGGGGGGGGGGGGGGGGGGGGGGGGGGGGGGGGGGGGGGGGGGGGGGGGGGGGGGGGGGGGGGGGGGGGGGGGGGGGGGGGGGGGGGGGGGGGGGGGGGGGGGGGGGGGGGGGGGGGGGGGGGGGGGGGGGGGGGGGGGGGGGGGGGGGGGGGGGGGGGGGGGGGGGGGGGGGGGGGGGGGGGGGGGGGGGGGGGGGGGGGGGGGGGGGGGGGGGGGGGGGGGGGGGGGGGGGGGGGGGGGGGGGGGGGGGGGGGGGGGGGGGGGGGGGGGGGGGGGGGGGGGGGGGGGGGGGGGGGGGGGGGGGGGGGGGGGGGGGGGGGGGGGGGGGGGGGGGGGGGGGGGGGGGGGGGGGGGGGGGGGGGGGGGGGGGGGGGGGGGGGGGGGGGGGGGGGGGGGGGGGGGGGGGGGGGGGGGGGGGGGGGGGGGGGGGGGGGGGGGGGGGGGGGGGGGGGGGGGGGGGGGGGGGGGGGGGGGGGGGGGGGGGGGGGGGGGGGGGGGGGGGGGGGGGGGGGGGGGGGGGGGGGGGGGGGGGGGGGGGGGGGGGGGGGGGGGGGGGGGGGGGGGGGGGGGGGGGGGGGGGGGGGGGGGGGGGGGGGGGGGGGGGGGGGGGGGGGGGGGGGGGGGGGGGGGGGGGGGGGGGGGGGGGGGGGGGGGGGGGGGGGGGGGGGGGGGGGGGGGGGGGGGGGGGGGGGGGGGGGGGGGGGGGGGGGGGGGGGGGGGGGGGGGGGGGGGGGGGGGGGGGGGGGGGGGGGGGGGGGGGGGGGGGGGGGGGGGGGGGGGGGGGGGGGGGGGGGGGGGGGGGGGGGGGGGGGGGGGGGGGGGGGGGGGGGGGGGGGGGGGGGGGGGGGGGGGGGGGGGGGGGGGGGGGGGGGGGGGGGGGGGGGGGGGGGGGGGGGGGGGGGGGGGGGGGGGGGGGGGGGGGGGGGGGGGGGGGGGGGGGGGGGGGGGGGGGGGGGGGGGGGGGGGGGGGGGGGGGGGGGGGGGGGGGGGGGGGGGGGGGGGGGGGGGGGGGGGGGGGGGGGGGGGGGGGGGGGGGGGGGGGGGGGGGGGGGGGGGGGGGGGGGGGGGGGGGGGGGGGGGGGGGGGGCGGACGGTGCCGACGACGAATACAACCCCAAACAGCCCGCCTTCGAGCAAGCCGAACAGGAAGACGGGCATGACAGCCCAGATGAACAGGCGACGGACGGGTATCCGGAGGAGGACAACTACATGCCCCTCTCCGAAGACAAGATTAGCCTCGGTGATGACGAGTTCGGTGTACCCGAAGACCCCACAGAACAAGAGCGCTTCAAGAACCGGCTTATTTCCACTGCGAGAAGCCTGAACAAGAAGCATCAGGAGCTCCAAGCTGATCAAGATCTGCTCACAGACAGATGGACAGAAGTTCTGTTAGCCGAGGAATACAGACTCGAGCGCCCCACGGCTGATCGACCGCCTCGAGGTCGGGACAAAACGACATATTAGCCGAAATACCAGCCCGTACGCCCGTGCCGGTTTACTACTGTCCGGGGCAATACTCAGGACCTGCGCGATAAACTGGATAACGCCGCAGGACAACCAAGATCGATCTACGGATCATGGGGGCGCGCCGTAGCACATGACGATGACCTTCATACCAGATACACTAATAGCAAATCTAGCCGGGCCGACTACAACCAGTCAGACGTAGCCGGACTGCGCCGCGACATAGCCCAACATAGAGGCGCCGCACACCCCCTATGCTTCACTGATGAAGTGATGGATCATGAATTCCTAGAAGGGTTTAAACTCGTAAACATTGAATCATACGATGGCACCACAGACCCCGCGGTATGGATCGAGGATTTCCTTCATCACATTCACATGGCTCGTGGAGATGATCTACATGCCATCAAGTATCTTCCCCTTAAGCTCAAAGGACCTGCCCGACACTGGCTAAACAGCATGCCCGCAAATTCCATTGGCAGTTGGGAAAATTTGGAAGACGCATTTTTTGACAACTTCCAGGGCACATATGTGCGACCTCCGGATGCCGATGACTTGAGCCACATTACTCAACAGCCCGGAGAATTAGCCAGGAAATTCTGGACTCGGTTCCTAACTAAAAAGGAACAAATAGTCTACTGTCCGGACGCCGAAGCCCTGGCGGCTTTCAAGCATAATATTCGTGACGAGTGGCTCGCCAGACACCTCGGCCAGGAGAAACCCAAGTCCATGGCAGCTCTTGTGACACTAATGACCCACTTTTGCCAGGGCGAGGACAGCTGGTTGGCTTGCAGTAGCACTACGCCACATTCTGGAACCTCAGATGTCCGGGACAATAATGGCAAGCCACAGCGCAACAGACACAAGGGGGCGCTGGACAGCCGCGACGAGCACGGCCTAGACCTGCTGTCAGATAGTGCCCGGGACATCATCCCCGAGGCAGCCCCGGATCTAAATCTAGGGCAGGTTGCATTGCCTACGGACGGAGGGCTGGACCTTGCCCCGCAGGCCGCACACTTATCGGCGGTGGATCCGAACACGGGTCTCACCTCTATGGAGGCCTGTAACCCTGGGCCCCCGGACTCATATCCGGCTGTTGGTCCTGGTCCGCTCACTCTTGAGCCAGCCGAGCCAGGGTGGGCTTCGGTAATGGAGTTTACCGCTGCGGACATCTTTCAGCACTCGCCCTTTGGTGACATGCTAAACACATTGAAGTCTCTCCCTTTGTCAGGAGGCTCTGGGCCGAACTATGTCCGGCTTGAGTGGGAAGCAGGCGACGAAGGAATTCGCTGCCCACCCACCAGGGGGGGGGGGGGGGGGGGGGGGGGGGGGGGGGGGGGGGGGGGGGAAGACATCGACGGTATGGACGACGATGCAGGAGAATTACAGGAGCCACCGCTCACAGGGCGGTGGACGGCCACCTCCTCATACGATATATACATGGTGGACACTCCGAAGGAAACCAATGGCGACGGGGGGGGGGGGGGGGGGGGGGGGGGGGGGGGGGGGGGGGGGGGGGGGGGGGGGGGGGGGGGGGGGGGGGGGGGGGGGGGGGGGGGGGGGGGGGGGGGGGGGGGGGGGGGGGGGGGGGGGGGGGGGGGGGGGGGGGGGGGGGGGGGGGGGGGGGGGGGGGGGGGGGGGGGGGGGGGGGGGGGGGGGGGGGGGGGGGGGGGGGGGGGGGGGGGGGGGGGGGGGCCCCCCCCCCCCCCCAAGGTGAAAAGGTTAACATGATCTACGCCACTCACACCCCCAAGCGGGAACGGAAGCGAGCACAATGAGACGTCTACGCGATGGAGCCAGTCGTCCCCAAATTCAACGCATGGTCAGCTTGTCCGATCACCTTTGATCGTAGGGATCATCCTACTAGCATCCGTCATGGTGGCTCGGCCGCATTGGTCTTAGACCCAATCATCAACGAATTCCATCTCACGCGAGTCCTTATGGACGGCGGCAGCAGCCTTTACCTGCTTTACCAGGACATAGTGCGCAAAATGGGCATCGATCCTTCAGGATAAAGCCCACCAAAACCACCTTTAAAGGTGTAATTCCTGGAGTAGAGACTCGTTGTACGGGCTCTATAACATTGGAAGTGGTCTTCGGATCTCCGGACAACTTCCGAAGCAACGAGTTAATCTTCGATATCGTCCCTTTCCGTAGTGGTTACCACGCATTGCTCGGGAGAACCGCATTCGCTAGATTCAATGCGGTACCACACTATGCATACCTCAAGCTCAAGATGCCAAGCCCGCGCGGGGTCATAACAGTCAATGGAAACATGGATCGCTCTCTCCGTACAGAAGAGAATACTGCAGCCCTCACGGTAGAAGTACAATGCGACCTCCTCCGGCAAACCACCAATCCGGCGACGACAACCTCAAGCACCATCAAGCGAGTTCGGAGCATCCCGCAAAAGGACCACCAGGCACGCCAAGAGCACGACTAGCAGTCCGGCCTCCGCTCAAATCCCATCAAAGAAGCATTCGTGCCACACGTACACAATTACGCACTTAAAATACCATGGGCACAGGCGGAGGCGCAGCAGTGGCTCAGTCAACAGTGCGGTATCACCGCCACATACCTACATAACCATTCCTTTCACCTTTCAGGACATTGCTTTAGCGCAGCCTCTCCAGAAGAGCTGGATTGTCGGACTTACATAGGAGAGAAAACCAAGGAGGCAACAGGCTTTGGACACAGAAGGAAATACCCAGGTGGAATCTATTTACGATCGTTATACCTGCTTTATCTATCTGTACGTAGCCTGCCCCTGGATAGGGTATGTCAAATAATCCTATTTATCTCCGCTTAATGCATTCATTGTAAACATACGCTTAAACATATTATTCATCAATGGGAAATCATATATAGCGTCAACTTATTATTCTTATTTGAGCATTTTTTCTTACAAATGTTTATTTGATATTGCATTCGTACACCTTGGTACGTTCAGTTTGCCAGGGGCTTCTTATGGAGCCCCATAATACGGCAAGACAAGTCCGAACACTTTCAACAGTGCGGCACCCCGAACTTATAGCATTATATGCATCAGCTTCGAATCATGTCTTGGGTCTACAGTTGGGATAGCCCGGCTCCCTTGTTTTCGTGCCTTACGTTCCGTTATATCGGCTAAGGTAGCGCAGGGAGAACTACTGCGATTGTGTCCCGGTTCTTCCGGACGAGCACCTCAGTAAAGAAGCCGAAAACTGACCGGCATGATGTGGTGATAGCTGCGCTGCGGACATCTTTCAGCACTCGCCCTTTGGAGACATGCTGAACTCATTAAAGTCTCTCTCTTTGTCAGGAGGCTCTGGGCCGAACTATGTCCAGCTTGAGTGGGAAGCAGGCGACGAAGGAATTCACTGCCCACCCACCACCCACTTCATTGCCACGGTCGATGATTTAACCGACGTGCTGGACTTCGACTCCGAAGACATCGACGGTATGGACGACGATGCTGGAGACACACAGGAGCCACCGCCCACAGGGCGGTGGACGGCTACCTCTTCACACGATATATATGATGGACACTCCGAAAGAAACAAATGGCGATGAGGCAATGGAGGATAACCCCTCCAAGAAGAAAGCAAAACATGGGCGTCGCTAGCGCCGCTCCAAGCCCTGCCAAGGCAATACTGGCACCGGAGACGAAAACAATCCGGACGGTGCCAAAGATGAATACAACCCCAATCAACCCACCTTCGAGCAGGCCGAGCAGGAGAATGGGCAGGACAACCCAGATGAACATGCGACGGACGGGTATCCGGAGGAGGACAACTACATGCCCCCCTCCGAAGACGAGATTAGCCTCAGCGACGACGAGTTCGGCGTGCCTGAGGACCCCGCAGAGCAGGACCGCTGGCTTATTGCCATTATGAGGAGCCTGAAGAAGAAGCAGCAGCAGCTTCAAGTTGATCAAGATCTGCTCACAGGGAGATGGACGGAAGTCCTGGCAGCCGAGGAATATGGACTCGAGCGCCACACGGCTGACCGGCCGCCTCGAGGTCGGGATAAAACGACATATCATCCCGAATACCAGCCTGCACCCCTGCGCCAGTTTACTACAGCCTGGGGCAATACTCAGGACCTGCGCGATAGATTGGATAGCACCGCAGGACAACCAAGATCGATCTACGGATCACGGGGGTGCGCTGCAGCACATGACCATGACCATCATACCAGATACACTAACAGTAAATCCGGCCGGCCCGAACACAACCAGCCAGATTTAGCCGGACTGCGTCATGACATAGCCTGGCACAGAGGCGCCGCACACCCCCTCTGCTTCACTGCTGAAGTGATGGATCATGAATTCCCAGAAGGGTTCAAACCCGTAAACATCGAATCATACGATGGCACAACAGACCCCGCGGTATGGATTGAAGACTTCCTTCTCCACATCCACATGGCCCGCGAAGATGATCTACATGCCATCAAGTATCTTCCCCTTAAGCTCAAAGGACCCGCCCGGCACTGGCTTAACAGCCTGCCCGCAAATTCCATTGGCAGTTGGGAAAACCTGAAAGACGCATTCCTTGACAACTTCCAAGGCACATATGTACGACCTCCGGACGCTGATGACTTGAGCCACATCACTCAACAGCCCGGAGAATCAGCCAGGAAATTCTGAACTCGGTTCCTAACTAAAAAGAACCAAATAGTCGACTGTCCGGACGCCGAAGCACTGGCGGCCTTCAAGCATAATATCCGCGACGAGTGGCTCGCCCGACACCTCGGCCAGGAGAAAGCCAAGCCCATGGCAGCTCTCACGACACTAATGACCCGCTTTTGCCCGGGCGAGGACAGCTGGTTGGCTCGCAGCAGCACTACACCACATTCTCGCACGTCAGATGTCCGTGACAATAATGGCAAGCTACGGTGTAATAGACACAAGCGACGGAACAACAGCGACAACACCGAAGACACGATAGTCAATGCCGGATTCAGCGGATCTAAATCCGGTCAGCGAAAGAAGCCATTCAAAAGAAACAATCAGGGACCGTCCAGTCTAGACCGTATACTAGAGCGCTCGTGCCAAATTCATGGTACTCCGGACAAGCCAGCCAACCACACCAATAGAGACTGCTGGTTATTTAAACAGGCCGGCAAAATAAACACCGAAAATAAGGACAAGGGGCTGCACAGCGACGATGACGAGGAGCCCCGGCGTCCGAACACGGGGGGACAGAAGAAACCCCCCCCCCCCCCCCCCCCCGGGGGGGGGGGGGGGGGGGGGGGGGGGGGGGGGGGGGGGGGGGGGGGGGGGGGGGGGGGGGGGGGGGGGGGGGGGGGGGGGGGGGGGGGGGGGGGGGGGGGGGGGGGGGGGGGGGGGGGGGGGGGGGGGGGGGGGGGGGGGGGGGGGGGGGGGGGGGGGGGGGGGGGGGGGGGGGGGGGGGGGGGGGGGGGGGGGGGGGGGGGGGGGGGGGGGGGGGGGGGGGGGGGGGGGGGGGGGGGGGGGGGGGGGGGGGGGGGGGGGGGGGGGGGGGGGGGGGGGGGGGGGGGGGGGGGGGGGGGGGGGGGGGGGGGGGGGGGGGGGGGGGGGGGGGGGGGGGGGGGGGGGGGGGGGGGGGGGGGGGGGGGGGGGGGGGGGGGGGGGGGGGGGGGGGGGGGGGGGGGGGGGGGGGGGGGGGGGGGGGGGGGGGGGGGGGGGGGGGGGGGGGGGGGGGGGGGGGGGGGGGGGGGGGGGGGGGGGGGGGGGGGGGGGGGGGGGGGGGGGGGGGGGGGGGGGGGGGGGGGGGGGGGGGGGGGGGGGGGGGGGGGGGGGGGGGGGGGGGGGGGGGGGGGGGGGGGGGGGGGGGGGGGGGGGGGGGGGGGGGGGGGGGGGGGGGGGGGGGGGGGGGGGGGGGGGGGGGGGGGGGGGGGGGGGGGGGGGGGGGGGGGGGGGGGGGGGGGGGGGGGGGGGGGGGGGGGGGGGGGGGGGGGGGGGGGGGGGGGGGGGGGGGGGGGGGGGGGGGGGGGGGGGGGGGGGGGGGGGGGGGGGGGGGGGGGGGGGGGGGGGGGGGGGGGGGGGGGGGGGGGGGGGGGGGGGGGGGGGGGGGGGGGGGGGGGGGGGGGGGGGGGGGGGGGGGGGGGGGGGGGGGGGGGGGGGGGGGGGGGGGGGGGGGGGGGGGGGGGGGGGGGGGGGGGGGGGGGGGGGGGGGGGGGGGGGGGGGGGGGGGGGGGGGGGGGGGGGGGGGGGGGGGGGGGGGGGGGGGGGGGGGGGGGGGGGGGGGGGGGGGGGGGGGGGGGGGGGGGGGGGGGGGGGGGGGGGGGGGGGGGGGGGGGGGGGGGGGGGGGGGGGGGGGGGGGGGGGGGGGGGGGGGGGGGGGGGGGGGGGGGGGGGGGGGGGGGGGGGGGGGGGGGGGGGGGGGGGGGGGGGGGGGGGGGGGGGGGGGGGGGGGGGGGGGGGGGGGGGGGGGGGGGGGGGGGGGGGGGGGGGGGGGGGGGGGGGGGGGGGGGGGGGGGGGGGGGGGGGGGGGGGGGGGGGGGGGGGGGGGGGGGGGGGGGGGGGGGGGGGGGGGGGGGGGGGGGGGGGGGGGGGGGGGGGGGGGGGGGGGGGGGGGGGGGGGGGGGGGGGGGGGGGGGGGGGGGGGGGGGGGGGGGGGGGGGGGGGGGGGGGGGGGGGGGGGGGGGGGGGGGGGGGGGGGGGGGGGGGGGGGGGGGGGGGGGGGGGGGGGGGGGGGGGGGGGGGGGGGGGGGGGGGGGGGGGGGGGGGGGGGGGGGGGGGGGGGGGGGGGGGGGGGGGGGGGGGGGGGGGGGGGGGGGGGAATCCGGCTCTTCTGGAGAAGCTGCACTAAAGTACTGTCCAACCAGCTCTCCTTGCCCGCGCAAAAGCGGGTCATAGTGTTGTGAGAGCTGCCATGGACTTGGGTTTCTTCTGGCTGAGGTGTCGGGCGAGCCACTCGTCACGGATATTATGCTTGAAGGCCGCTAGGGCTTCGGCGTCCGGACAGTCAACTATTTGGTTTTTTTTAGTTAGGAACTGAGTCCAGAATTTCCTGGCTGATTCTCCGGGCTATTGAGTAATGTGGCTCAAGTCATCGGCATCCGGAGGTTGCACATATGTGCCTTGGAAGTTGTCAAGAAATGCGTCTTCTGGATTTTCCGAACTGCCAATGGAGTTTGCGGGCAAGCTGTTTAGCCAGTGTCGGGCAGGTCCTTTGAGCTTAAGGGGAAGATACTTGACGGCATGTAGATCATCTCCGCGGGCCATGTGAATGTGGAGAAGGAAATCTTCAATCCATACCGTGGGGTCTGTTATGCCATCGTATGATTCAATGTTTACGGGTTTGAACCCTTCTGGAAATTCATGATCCATCACTTCATCGGTGAAGCAGAGGGGGTGTGCTGCACCTCTGTGCCGGGCTATGTCGCGACGCAGTCCGACTGCGTCTGACTGGTTATATTTGGCCCGGCCGGATTTGCTGTTAGTGTATCCGGTATGACAGTCATCGTCATGTGTTGCGGCGCGCCCCCGTGATCCATAGATCGATCTTGGTTGTCCTGCGACATTATCCAGTTTATCGCGCAGGTCCTCAGTATTACCTCGGGCCGCCACATCATGCCGGTCAGTTTTCGGCTTTCTCTACTGAGGTGCTCATCCGGAAGAACCAGGGCACAATCACAGTAGTTCTCCCTGCGCTACCTTAGCCGATATAATGGAACGTAAGGCACCAAAACAAGGGGGCCGGGCTATCCCAACTGTAGACCCAAGACATGATTCGGAGCTGATGCATATAATGCTATAAGTTTGGGGAGCCGCACTATTGAAAGTGTTCGGACTTGTCTTACCGTATTATGGGGCGCCATAAAAAGCCCCTGGCAAACTGAACATACCAAAGTGTACGGATGCAAAATCAAATAGACATTTGTAAGAAAAATGCTCAAATAAAATAATAAGCTGACGCTGTATATAATCTCCCATTGATGAATAATACGTTCAGGCGTATGTTTACAATGAACGCATTAAGCGGAGATAAATAAGATTATTTGACATATCCTATCCAGAGGCAGGCTACGTACAGATAGATAAAGCAGGTATAACCATCGTAAATAGATTCCACTTGGGTGTTTTCTTCTGTGCGCAAAGCTTGTTGCCTCCTTTTGTTTCTCTCCTATGTAAGTCCGAC
>JAAAWM010008654.1:0-15731 GCA_036873465.1 Thinopyrum obtusiflorum
GAAAGCTTCCAAGAACTCAAAAAGAAATTGACAACAACACCAGTATTGGTTGTACCAGACATACACAAAAGTTTCGAAGTGTATTGTGACGCATCCCGGAAGGGCCTCGGGTGCGTATTGATGCAAGAAGGCAAAGTAGTCGCATACGCTTCCAGGAAAGTGGACAAAACCATTACATTGGAAAATGAGCGCCGCAGTTTGGAAGATTTTCGCAAGCGCAAGAGAGACCAGACCACTCATGCTCGCAACAACCGACACAAGACTGGAGTTTAGAAGGATGGAGCAAACAAGTCCCCGATAAATGTTCCACGCCCAAACAAACATTTTCATGCAAGGGACAAGGATTTTACGTACCGCCCAGGTGTTACTTGCTACGCTTGTGGAGAAGAAGGACACTATGCCAAGCAGTGTCCAAAGCCAAGAAACTCGGCCCCCAAACCGAACAACGGTGGCAATAATTCAGCACCCAAGCGAAACAACTTCAACCCCAATAACAACCACAGGAAGGGTCACCTGAACCATGTGACCAAGGAGGAAGCACAGAATGCCCCGGATATCGTACTCGGTATGTTCCCTGTCAACACAATACCTGCCACGGTTTTGTTCGATTCTGGAGCTTCTCACTCATTCATTTCAAAGAAATTTGCTTTGCAAAATATTTTTTTGATGCTTCCCTTGGAAAAATCCATGATCATCAAGTCCCCTGGGATTAAGCAAGTTACTCAAAGTTACTGCCAAGGTGTGGTTATTGAGCTTGAAGGGCTAAAGTTTCATGCAAACCTCATCGTATTGGAAAATAAGGGACTGGATGTTATCCTAGGAATGGACTGGTTAACCACCAACAAAGGATTTATTGACTGCTTCAATCGGACTGTAATTCTTACCCATCATCACGGGAAGACGATAAAAATTGCAGCTCAAGAAAGACCGAAGTCACAGCAACCAAGGTTGAACAAGGTGGACGTGGGGGGGGGGGGGGGGGGGGGGGGGGGGGGGGGGGGGGGGGGGGGGGGGGGGGGGGGGGGGGGGGGGGGGGGGGGGGGGGGGGGGGGGGGGGGGGGGGGGGGGGGGGGGGGGGGGGGGGGGGGGGGGGGGGGGGGGGGGGGGGGGGGGGGGGGGGGGGGGGGGGGGGGGGGGGGGGGGGGGGGGGGGGGGGGGGGGGGGGGGGGGGGGGGGGGGGGGGGGGGGGGGGGGGGGGGGGGGGGGGGGGGGGGGGGGGGGGGGGGGGGGGGGGGGGGGGGGGGGGGGGGGGGGGGGGGGGGGGGGGGGGGGGGGGGGGGGGGGGGGGGGGGGGGGGGGGGGGGGGGGGGGGGGGGGGGGGGGGGGGGGGGGGGGGGGGGGGGGGGGGGGGGGGGGGGGGGGGGGGGGGGGGGGGGGGGGGGGGGGGGGGGGGGGGGGGGGGGGGGGGGGGGGGGGGGGGGGGGGGGGGGGGGGGGGGGGGGGGGGGGGGGGGGGGGGGGGGGGGGGGGGGGGGGGGGGGGGGGGGGGGGGGGGGGGGGGGTATTTCGTCCACCTCATGAACAAAGTGTTCATGAAATTCATGGACAAATTTGTTGTGGTATTCATTGACGATATTCTGGTTTACTCAAGGACACCAGAAGAGCATGCTGAGCACCTCAGAATTGTTTTGGGAGAATTGAGGAAACATCAGTTGTACGCCAAATTTAGCAAGTGCGAATTTTGGCTAAGACAAGTTGGTTTCTTAGGCCATATATTGAACCAAGAAGGTGTGGCCGTAGACCCAGAAAAGGTCAAAGCCATACTTGACTGGAAGCCACCCGCCAACGTTACTGATGTGCGGAGTTTCCTAGGAATGGCCGGATATTACATTGAAGGATTCTCCACTGTGGCAAAACCAATGACACAGTTGCTCAAGAAGGACAAGAAGTTTACATGGACGGAAGCATGCGAGCAAAGCTTCCAAGAACTAAAGAAGAAGCTGACAACCGCACCGGTCTTAACTGTGCCAGATATACACAAGAGCTTTGAAGTGTATTGTGACGCGTCCCGAAAAGGTCTCGGATGTGTACTAATGCAGGATGGCAAAGTAGTCGCATATGCCTCACGGCAGCTGCGAAAACATGAGGAAAATTACCCAACACATGACTTGGAGCTAGCAGCAGTTATACATGCACTCAAGGAGTGGAGGCACTTTCTGTTGGGAAATCGCTGTGAAATATACACGGACCATAAGAGCCTCAAATATATCTTCACACAGCCAGAGCTAAATTTACGCCAACGACGCTGGTTGGAATTGGTCAAGGACTATGATGTCGGCATTCACTACCATCCAGGGAAAGCAAATGTAGTGGCAGATGCCCTTAGTCGAAACCCCAGCCCGGACAATGACGGTCCGCAAAACTTGAGGCCTGAGTTTCAGAAAGAGTTCGCTAGGCTCAACATGATGTTAGTTTCTGAGGGCACCGTATCAAATCTGGAGATACAACCCACCCTGGTGGAACAAATTAAGAAGGCTCAACAGGGGCATCCCAGCATCGAGGGTATAAAGAAGAAAATGAACCTTGGTAAGGCTTCAGAGTTCGTCACTGACAGTGAAGGAACACTTTGGTACGGAGACAGACTTTGCGTACCTAACATTGAGGAACTCAAGCAACAAATCCTAACCGAAAGCCACACCGCTCCATACTCGATCCATCCTGGAGGAACCAAGATGTACAAGGACATTCAGGAAAGATTTTGGTGGCACGGTATGAAAAGAGATATAGCCACATTCATTGCTTATTGCGATTCATGTCAGCGCATCAAGGCCGAGCATCAAAAGCCAGCAGGGCTACTCCAGCCAAACAGGATACCGGAGTGGAAATGGGATGAAATAGGAATGGATTTCATCGTCGGATTACCCCGATCACAACGCGGGAATGACGCCATATGGGTCATCACAGACCGACTAACCAAGGTTGCTCATTTCATTCCCGTGAAGACTACCTACTCCACACAAATACTGGCCAAACTTTATCTCTCCCGTATAGTTTGCTTGCATGGAGTCCCAAAGACTATAATATCAGACCGAGGCACACAATTCGTCTCCAAATTTTGGGATCACCTACAACAAGCTCTGGGCACGCAACTAGCTTTCAGTACCGCATACCACCCTCAGACTGATGGACAAACTGAACGTGTAAATCAAATCCTAGAGGATATGCTAAGAGCCTGTGTGCTCACCTATGGATCCAGTTGGGAAGAGAGTTTGCCGTATGCCGAATTTGCTTACAACAACAGTTACCAAGCCAGCTTGCAAATGGCACCTTTTGAAGCATTGTACGGACGGAGGTGTCGTACCCCACTGAATTGGTCAGAAACAGGTGACAGCCGTATCTTCGGCCTGGACATGCTTAAAGAGGCCAAGGAGAAAGTTAAACAAATCAGGGACACACTCAAGACAGCGCAGAGCCGACAAAAGAGCTAGTATGATCAGAAGCATCGTGAGGTCAGCTTTGAACCCGGTGATTCCGTATACCTCCGAGTGTCTCCTATGAGGGGTCTGCAACGGTTCAAAATTAAGGGGAAGCTAGCCCCAAGATTTATTGGACCATTTCGGGTAAAGGCACGAAGAGGCACGGTAGCCTACCAACTAGACTTGCTCAAGGAACTATCAGACGTCCATGACGTATTCCACGTCTCACAATTGAGAAAATGTGTGGGTAACCCGGATAAGCATGTACCTCATGAGAACATTGATATGCAACCAAATCTCACCTACAGAGAAAGACCAGTAAAAATATTGGAAGAGTCTGAACGGAGGACCCGTCAGAAAACGACAAAGTTTTTCAGAGTTCAGTGGAGCAACCACACTGAGGATGAAGCTACATGGGAAAGGGAAGATCTTCTCCAGGCAGAGTAACCATATCTATTTGAGGATCAGCAGAAATCTCGAGGACGAGATTTTTCCTAAGGGGGTAGGTGTTGTGACACCCAAGTTTTTATTTGTTTTTTTTAAAAAGATTTTTATTTGACCTGAGGGAGGTGATCAAATTTTTTCTTCAAAAGAACTCTACCTTTCAAATATTTTTTTATGGCAAAAGTTTTATTTCTATTCACCCAAGATCTGTCTTTGGTCTTGGAGGTTCTTGCTTTTCATTTGGACTCAAGACAAAATACTTTTCACTTGGAATATGCCTTCTGAAAATCTCTTTGAAATTTGCACTATGGCTTTTGGAATAATCCTTTACCACTTTCAACAATTCCTTCTTGCCATGGCCTTAGTGCAAATACTCTCTCCTGACCCTCTTAAGACTCTGGTGGACAAGGCCATTACCTTGGAGAATGAGCACCGTAGTCTGGAAGATATCCGTAAGCGAAAGAGGGACAAGACGACCCTTGCTCGCAACAACCGAAGCAAGGCTGAGGTTCCATGGACGGACACAAGGAGATCCACGACTACTGATCCAAGACCCGTCGGACAGTTCCATGCCAGGGATAAGGAGTACACATACCGTCCAGGGTCACCTGCTATTCTTGTGGTCAAGAAGGGCACTATGCTAAACAGTGCCCAAAGCCAAGGAACTCGGCACCCAAGCCAAACAATGGTGGAAACAATCCGGCCCCCAAGCGCAACAATTTCAACCCCAACAACAACCACAAGAAGGGTCACCTGAACCATGTGACCAGGGAAGAGGCGCAGAATGCCCTAGACATCGTGCTCGGTACGTTCCCTGTCAACACAGTACCTGCCACAGTTTTGTTTGATTCTGGAGCTTCCCATTCGTTCGTTTCGAAGAGTTTTGTTTTGCAACATGGTTTTCCGATACTCCCCTTGGAAAAATCTGTGGTCATCAAGTCCCCCGGAAATAAGCAAATCGCTCAAGGTTACTGCCGAGGAGTGGTCATTGAGTTCGAAGGACTACAATTCCACGCGAATCTCATCGTGTTGGAGAGTAAAGGACTGGATGTCATTTTAGGGATGGACTGGTTGACCACCAACAAAGGATTCATCGACTGTTTCAATCGGACCGTGATTCTCACTCACCATCACGGCAAGACAATAAGAGTTTCCGCTCAGGAAAGGCCACGATCACAGCAACCAAAACTGAACAAAATGGACATTTCTGAACTGAGAAAAGTTCCAGTGGTATGCGAATTTCCTGATGTGTTCCCTGAAGAACTACCAGGCATGCCACCAGACCGAGAGATAGAATTCAGCATCGAACTAGCACCTGGCACCGCTCCCATCTATAAGAAGCCTTATAGAATGGCACCCTCAGAATTGGTGGAGTTGAAGAAGCAGATAAAATAGTTATTGGACAAAGGATTTATTCGAGCTAGCTCCTCACCTTGGGGTTCGCCTGTGTTGTTCGCAAAGAAAAAGGATGGGACACTGAGACTGTGTATAGACTATCGAGCCCTCAATATGGTCACCATCAAAAACAAATATCTGATGCCACGGATAAATGATTTGTTTGACCAGCTCGCACAAGCCAAGGTATTCTCAAAGATCGATTTGAGATCGGGATATCACCAATTGAAAGTACGGACAGAAGATATCCCCAAGGGGGGGGGGGGGGGGGGGGGGGGGGGGGGGGGGGGGGGGGGGGGGGGGGGGGGGGGGGGGGGGGGGGGGGGGGGGGGGGGGGGGGGGGGGGGGGGGGGGGGGGGGGGGGGGGGGGGGGGGGGGGGGGGGGGGGGGGGGGGGGGGGGGGGGGGGGGGGGGGGGGGGGGGGGGGGGGGGGGGGGGGGGGGGGGGGGGGGGGGGGGGGGGGGGGGGGGGGGGGGGGGGGGGGGGGGGGGGGGGGGGGGGGGGGGGGGGGGGGGGGGGGGGGGGGGGGGGGGGGGGGGGGGGGGGGGGGGGGGGGGGGGGGGGGGGGGGGGGGGGGGGGGGGGGGGGGGGGGGGGGGGGGGGGGGGGGGGGGGGGGGGGGGGGGGGGGGGGGGGGGGGGGGGGGGGGGGGGGGGGGGGGGGGGGGGGGGGGGGGGGGGGGGGGGGGGGGGGGGGGGGGGGGGGGGGGGGGGGGGGGGGGGGGGGGGGGGGGGGGGGGGGGGGGGGGGGGGGGGGGGGGGGGGGGGGGGGGGGGGGGGGGGGGGGGGGGGGGGGGGGGGGGGGGGGGGGGGGGGGGGGGGGGGGGGGGGGGGGGGGGGGGGGGGGGGGGGGGGGGGGGGGGGGGGGGGGGGGGGGGGGGGGGGGGGGGGGGGGGGGGGGGGGGGGGGGGGGGGGGGGGGGGGGGGGGGGGGGGGGGGGGGGGGGGGGGGGGGGGGGGGGGGGGGGGGGGGGGGGGGGGGGGGGGGGGGGGGGGGGGGGGGGGGGGGGGGGGGGGGGGGGGGGGGGGGGGGGGGGGGGGGGGGGGGGGGGGGGGGGGGGGGGGGGGGGGGGGGGGGGGGGGGGGGGGGGGGGGGGGGGGGGGGGGGGGGGGGGGGGGGGGGGGGGGGGGGGGGGGGGGGGGGGGGGGGGGGGGGGGGGGGGGGGGGGGGGGGGGGGGGGGGGGGGGGGGGGGGGGGGGGGGGGGGGGGGGGGGGGGGGGGGGGGGGGGGGGGGGGGGGGGGGGGGGGGGGGGGGGGGGGGGGGGGGGGGGGGGGGGGGGGGGGGGGGGGGGGGGGGGGGGGGGGGGGGGGGGGGGGGGGGGGGGGGGGGGGGGGGGGGGGGGGGGGGGGGGGGGGGGGGGGGGGGGGGGGGGGGGGGGGGGGGGGGGGGGGGGGGGGGGGGGGGGGGGGGGGGGGGGGGGGGGGGGGGGGGGGGGGGGGGGGGGGGGGGGGGGGGGGGGGGGGGGGGGGGGGGGGGGGGGGGGGGGGGGGGGGGGGGGGGGGGGGGGGGGGGGGGGGGGGGGGGGGGGGGGGGGGGGGGGGGGGGGGGGGGGGGGGGGGGGGGGGGGGGGGGGGGGGGGGGGGGGGGGGGGGGGGGGGGGGGGGGGGGGGGGGGGGGGGGGGGGGGGGGGGGGGGGGGGGGGGGGGGGGGGGGGGGGGGGGGGGGGGGGGGGGGGGGGGGGGGGGGGGGGGGGGGGGGGGGGGGGGGGGGGGGGGGGGGGGGGGGGGGGGGGGGGGGGGGGGGGGGGGGGGGGGGGGGGGGGGGGGGGGGGGGGGGGGGGGGGGGGGGGGGGGGGGGGGGGGGGGGGGGGGGGGGGGGGGGGGGGGGGGGGGGGGGGGGGGGGGGGGGGGGGGGGGGGGGGGGGGGGGGGGGGGGGGGGGGGGGGGGGGGGGGGGGGGGGGGGGGGGGGGGGGGGGGGGGGGGGGGGGGGGGGGGGGGGGGGGGGGGGGGGGGGGGGGGGGGGGGGGGGGGGGGGGGGGGGGGGGGGGGGGGGGGGGGGGGGGGGGGGGGGGGGGGGGGGGGGGGGGGGGGGGGGGGGGGGGGGGGGGGGGGGGGGGGGGGGGGGGGGGGGGGGGGGGGGGGGGGGGGGGGGGGGGGGGGGGGGGGGGGGGGGGGGGGGGGGGGGGGGGGGGGGGGGGGGGGGGGGGGGGGGGGGGGGGGGGGGGGGGGGGGGGGGGGGGGGGGGGGGGGGGGGGGGGGGGGGGGGGGGGGGGGGGGGGGGGGGGGGGGGGGGGGGGGGGGGGGGGGGGGGGGGGGGGGGGGGGGGGGGGGGGGGGGGGGGGGGGGGGGGGGGGGGGGGGGGGGGGGGGGGGGGGGGGGGGGGGGGGGGGGGGGGGGGGGGGGGGGGGGGGGGGGGGGGGGGGGGGGGGGGGGGGGGGGGGGGGGGGGGGGGGGGGGGGGGGGGGGGGGGGGGGGGGGGGGGGGGGGGGGGGGGGGGGGGGGGGGGGGGGGGGGGGGGGGGGGGGGGGGGGGGGGGGGGGGGGGGGGGGGGGGGGGGGGGGGGGGGGGGGGGGGGGGGGGGGGGGGGGGGGGGGGGGGGGGGGGGGGGGGGGGGGGGGGGGGGGGGGGGGGGGGGGGGGGGGGGGGGGGGGGGGGGGGGGGGGGGGGGGGGGGGGGGGGGGGGGGGGGGGGGGGGGGGGGGGGGGGGGGGGGGGGGGGGGGGGGGGGGGGGGGGGGGGGGGGGGGGGGGGGGGGGGGGGGGGGGGGGGGGGGGGGGGGGGGGGGGGGGGGGGGGGGGGGGGGGGGGGGGGGGGGGGGGGGGGGGGGGGGGGGGGGGGGGGGGGGGGGGGGGGGGGGGGGGGGGGGGGGGGGGGGGGGGGGGGGGGGGGGGGGGGGGGGGGGGGGGGGGGGGGGGGGGGGGGGGGGGGGGGGGGGGGGGGGGGGGGGGGGGGGGAGAGAGAGAGCCAGATCATGCATGGCATTTGTATGTGAGAGCAAGGATGAGTAATGGGCTGCCCCCTCTCCTCCTTTTATAGGAAACCCAAGGGGTAGGGTGGTTTTTCACAAAAACCCAAAAACCACATGGATGGAGTCCTTCCACAAGGGCTTAGAAGTGAAACCAAGGAACAAGAGGGTCCCCAAGGAGGGGAACCCCATGTGGCCGGCCACACCCCCATGAGGGGCCCAAAAATTGGCTCCTATCCATCCATGTCATCCCCAAGATCTTTTGGAGCAAAGCCCCAAAAGGTGGCTTTCTAAAAAGTAACCATAAAGCTGATTTTCACTATTCACGACGACATTTTTCAGCGTCTGATCGAACTGAAAATATTTATGTGGGCTTAGAACATTTCCAGTACCCACCATAATAATTTTCAACGCGTTCTGGAACAATTCCAGTTTAGTGATTTCATCTGCGAAAAGCATCTGAAGCGGTTCCGGCAGCTCCGGAACATTTCCGGTTTTCATCTCCGAAAATTCCAGAAAGTTTCCAGAACGATTCTGGCACCCTCCAAGAATTATCAGGAGTATCCCAAAACCATTTTGACTTTTTGGTATTCTCTGAAACAACTTTTCAGTATCACCGGAACTCATCCGATGACCTCTCTTTTCGGAACTTTTCCGCTGTCTCCGAAAACTTTTCCCGGAAACTTTCTCTCAGACTCCCTGTCTAGTATTCAGCAGATAGATGACCCTTAAGCGTGGGGGGGGGGGGGGGGGGGGGGGGGGGGGGGGGGGGGGGGGGGGGGGGGGGGGGGGGGGGGGGGGGGGGGGGGGGGGGGGGGGGGGGGGGGGGGGGGGGGGGGGGGGGGGGGGGGGGGGGGGGGGGGGGGGGGGGGGGGGGGGGGGGGGGGGGGGGGGGGGGGGGGGGGGGGGGGGGGGGGGGGGGGGGGGGGGGGGGGGGGGGGGGGGGGGGGGGGGGGGGGGGGGGGGGGGGGGGGGGGGGGGGGGGGGGGGGGGGGGGGGGGGGGGGGGGGGGGGGGGGGGGGGGGGGGGGGGGGGGGGGGGGGGGGGGGGGGGGGGGGGGGGGGGGGGGGGGGGGGGGGGGGGGGGGGGGGGGGGGGGGGGGGGGGGGGGGGGGGGGGGGGGGGGGGGGGGGGGGGGGGGGGGGGGGGGGGGGGGGGGGGGGGGGGGGGGGGGGGGGGGAAGCCGCCGTAATAGCCACCATTTACGGATGACGTTTAACAAACCCCAAAGTTCATGAAGCAAGCATGAAGAAACTCGACACTCTCATGGTCTAAGGAATTATGCAAACATTAACTTCTCTGTGTTATTAACCATTAACTTATGACGAGTGTATCTCATAGCATAACATCAATCGGGTCGATTCAACACGAGTGTTCTACCAACAATTGTGCCCTCAACAGTTGCCGGCATAGTCATGCCCATGATCAGGAAAACAGAACCATCATGCAACACTTGAGCTAGTCTTAGAGGCAAGACTAGGAATACATTTTACCGTTTATTATTCCACACGTGCATATGAGTCTTCCTCCGAGCCTCGTGGTTATTGTAGACTCGAGAACCATAGCAGTTATAGCATGGGACATAAACATAATTATGAACAGGGAGATAATCAATAACATTTATTATTGCCTCTAGGGCATATCTCCTACACTAGAGCACGCTAGGTCTCGTTATAAGCGAGACATAGAGCTGCCCGTAGTGTGACACTTCGCAGGACTCAGCACTCCAGTGCATGTAGTTGCCAACGGTATTTCATTTTGTAAGAGGTTGCTCCAGATTTCTAATAGGTTTACTTAATCACAAATTTCAAACAAAACGTTCAGAAATATTTTAAAAAAATCACAAATTATCAAAATGATCCCTTATTTTTTTAAAGAGAACATTTATAAAAAATGAAATTTTTACCAAAGAACCACGAACATTTAATTAAATGTTTATGAAAATATTTGTATATGGTTTGTGAACTTTCTTAAAACCTTTTTCAAAATGTTGTTGAAATGTTTGAAATTTTCTTGAAACTGAATTTTGAAAAAATTCTAGACGGCTTCTTAATTTATAAAAGTAAAAAAAAACCTTGAGTATGTTCTATAAAACGCAATGAATTTTAAAATTTAGTGAACATTTTTAAGAAAACACAAAATTTTAGAAAAAACAGGGAATAAATTTTTACCAGAAACAAGAAATAAAAAACAAAACTAGAAAACACCAGTAAACAAAATATAAAAAGAAGATAGGATAAAGGTTCCTAAAACCAGGAAGCCGGATCTAGAACCTTGCAAAAACCGGAATCTGGGCACGGCCTTACTAGCTAGGGTAGGCCCAGTAGCTCGCTCGCCTATATGTGAATAGTCTATATTTTGTTACAACATTTTTAGCAATGCGTTATTTAAATTCATGAAAATTTATAGAATTTGTGGGCGTGATTTAAATTTGTGAACTTTTTTTAAAATTCATGGACATTCATAAATTCTTGAACATTTCAAAAAAAAGTATTTGCATGACGGAGGTTGGTCGCAACTTTTAAACACTGACTAAACCAAGTCGGGTATCCGGGTCGATGCGATGAGTGCAAACACTTTCTAAATACATCAAGTCAAGTATCCTGGTCGGTGCTAAGAAAATAGAGAAACTAAAAAACATGACGCGTGTAGAGCTTCGGGTATGAATGCAAACACAACAATTCGCATCCGTAATTATCCTAGAAAGACAAGTCGGTCGGCTATGGCTAAGCTTAACCGGAGCGATGGGCATACCGCTCCCCCTTCCACTTTATCATTACATCACCATCATTTACATCAAGCTCACGGAAAAGAGACCTGAAGAAGACGACCACTGCAGCAACTTAATCAGAGGTGGTTCGTAGGCTTGAACTGCATACGTAATTAATCAAGGGCTTTCTGAGGCCCATGAATCAGAAACAACATCGCCGAAGTCATATTTGTTGCGCTGGCAGACCATGGAGTGCACTCTTAATAGAGATATTGTAATTTTGTTTTTGTATGCGAGATTAATAAAATACAGATTTTCCTATCTCTTCTTTGCGTACTGGTACACGGGCACGCCCTCGTGTTATTTTTTTTGTTTACTTTTTCCGTGTCAAACAAATTGGCGTCCTTGTGGGAATTGGTTTTTCTTCATCTTTGTTGTGCAACAATGGTCATCAAATTCGTCTTCAAGGTCTTATCCAACAACACAAGATTGCGTCGGTCCATGAGTGCAATTTTAATATGCATCCTCACCATCTAGCCTTGAAGGATGTGTACTCCAAGGGTGCCACCCAACAAGGTTAGCCAAGTCAATAAGGCTCCACCCTTCTTTGGAAGGGCCAATCTCATAGCCCAGGGAATTACAGTTGTTTGGAGGCAAATCTTGTTCCTCAAGCATGAAGTTGTCGCCAATATATGAATGCGGGCTACACAAGTTCACAACTGAGATCTTATGGTGCATGGGGTCATACTCTATGCTCTAAGTGCTTCACTCAAAGAAAACGCTCTAACTAAGAGTATGTAATCACCAACAATTAAGAGGCTATCTGAATCCCAAAATTGTGCTTTCGCATAACTAAGTAAAACATAATAGTGGTGATGAATCTTAAACCCCTAGGAATGCCTTTATTGCTCAAGCACCCTCTCATTTAACCTACCCATTTTTATTACTGTTCTACCTTCTTGTTCGTAGTTTAGTTAAACCCACTATTTATCACTTTTCTAGCAACCAATAGGATAGACTATTTCTAAACTCCGGTTTTGGGTGCCAGCGTAGCTACGCATGTGACAACATAGTTTTGCGATGCTGGTAGTTGCTTTCCATTAGCTCTTCTGTGGGAACAATACTGTTGGGGAACGTAGTAATTTCAAAAAAAATCCTACGCACACGCAAGATCATGGTGATGCATAGCAACGAGAGGGGAGAGTGTTGTCTACGTACCCTTGTAGACCGTAAGCGGAAGCGTTATGACAACGCGGTTGATGTAGTCGTACGTCTTCATGATCGACCGATCCTAGTACCGAACGTACGGCACCTCCGCGATCTGCGCACGTTCAGCTCGGTGACGTCCCACGAACTCACGATCCAGCAGAGTGTCGAGGGAGAGCTTCTTCAGCACGACGGTGTGATGACGGTGATGATGAAGCTACCGGCGCAGGGCTTCGCCTAAGCACTACGACGATATGACCGAGGTGGATTATGGTGGAGGGGGGCACCGCACACGGCTGGAAACAATCAACTGGTGTGTCTATGGGGTGCCCCCCTGGCCACGTATATAAAGGATGGAGGGAGGAGGAGGCCGGCCCTCATAGGGCGCGCCCAAAGTGTGGAGTCCTACTAGGACTCCCTAGTCCTAGTAGGATTCCACCTCCCACATGGAATAGGAAAAAGGGAAGGGAGAAGGAGAATGAAGGAAGGGGGCGCCCCTGAGGGAGTCCTGGGCTAAGGGGTCCTCGGGCGTCCGGCCTGTTATCCATGGGACGGACTGATGGGCTGTGAAGACATGAAGGCCGAAGACTCTACCCGTGTCCGGATTGGACTCTCCTTGGCGTGGAAGGCAAGCTTGGCGATCAGCTATGAAGATTCCTCCCTATGTAACCGACTCTATGTAACCCTAGACCCCCCCAGTGTCTATATAAACCGGAGGGCGTAGTCCGGAAATGATATACTCATTACCATAGTCATACATGCTAGACTTCTAGGGTTTGGCCATTACGATCTCGTGGTAGATCAACTCTTGTAACACTCATATTCATCAAGATAAATCAAGCAGGAAGTAGGGTATTACCTCCATAGAGAGGGCCCGAACCTGGGTAAACATCGTGTCCCCCGTCTCCTGTAACCATCGATCCTAGACGCACAGTTCGGGACCCCCTACCCGAGATCCGCCGGTTTTGACACCGACATTGGTGCTTTCATTGAGAGTTCCGCTGTGCCGTCGACGAAAGGTTCGATGACCCCTTCAATCGTCGATAGTGACGCCGTCCAAGGAGAAACCTTCCTCCCCGGACAGATCTTCATGTTCGGCGTCTTCGTACTGCGGGCCAACTCGCTTGGCCATCTGGAGCAGATCGATAGCTACGCCCCTGGCCATCAGGTTAGATTCGGGAGCTTGAACTACGTCGCGGACGTCCGCGGAGACCTGATCTTCGACGGATTCGAGACCGCGACGATCGCTCCCCCTCGCTCCGATGAACATGACCTAAATCTGTCATCGGATCACATCCAGGAGATGGTTCCTATTGCTGCAACGGCCTTAGAACCGGAGCAGATCGTGCCATCCGAGGCCATAGAGTCCGCGGCGTTGGAGCCGCACACAGACTCGACACCCTGCAATATTTGCGTCAACGGAACTCCGGACTCGTCTCCAGCTATAAGTTTCGAACCACACACGCCTGCGGGCGCAGAGCTGGATCGGTTATCAATCTTCGAGTTCAGCGCTGCAGATATCTTCCAACACTCGCCCTTAGGCGACGTTCTAAATTCATTAAAAACCTGTCCTTGGTAGGGGACTCACAGCCGAACTGTGTCCGGTTCGAGCTAGGGGCTGATAATGGAGAATTTTGCTTCCCATCCGCCACCCACTTCATAGCCACCATCGAGGACTTAACCGACACGCTTGATTATGGCTCCGAAGACATCGACGGTGTAGACGACGATGCCGATAAGGAGCAAGGCCAAGACCCGCCATTCACGGGACGTGGAACGGCCGCCTCTTCATACGACGTGTGCATGGTTGATACACCTAAAAAAGCTAGCGATGATGACAAAGAAGATCCAGTCGAGAATAAATCTCCTGAGACACAGCCTAAGTACCGGCGCCCTAAACACCGCTCTAAGTCATATCGCAGCAACGCTGGCACCGGAGAAAATAGTAATCCGAACGACGCCGAAAACAATGAAGACCCTGTTGGAGCAAGATCCGAACAGGAGGAACAAGAAAACGGGCAAGCGAGCCCCGATGAACAGGCCCTGCCCAGCGACAATTCGGAGGACGACAACTACCTTCCGCCCTTCGAAGACGAGGTAAGCCTCGGCGACGAAGACTTCATCGTACCCGAAGAACCCCTCGAGCAGGAGCGCTTCAAGCGCAGACTAATAGCTACTGTGAGGAGCCTGAAAAAGAAGCAGCAGCAGCTTCAAGCTGACCAAGACCTACTCAACGACAGATGGACCGAAGTCCTGGCCGCTGAAGAATACGGCCTTAGTGGCCCAGCCAAAAGCTACCCGAAGCATATATCGCTACCTCGGTCTGATGACGAGGCGTTGGGGCCCGTACCATCATCACACAATGCGGCAGGTCATCGACAACTCTGTCTGGATAAAGAGGCAACTCAAGCCGAATACCAGACCGCCCCACCTCGCCGCAAAGACAAGAATAACACAGCTCATGGCTGTACTGACGACCTCCGACGGGACTCGGATAGTAGAGCAGGACACGCAAGATCGATCTATGGAACGCGAGGGCATGCCTCGACACGCGACAAGGGCTACCTATTCGGACGTGACAAACCTAGCCACGCCCGAGACAAAAACCTCAAATGGGCTCCTTCGGAGTTACGTCGCAGTGTGGGCCAACATAGAGGCGCTGCACACCCTCTTTGCTTCACTGATGAAGTAATGGATCATGAATTCCCCGACGGATTCAAACCCGTCAATATTGAATCATATGACGGAACAACCGATCCCGCGGTATGGATAGAAGATTTTATCCTCCACATCCATATGGCGCGTGGAGATAACCTCCACGCCATCAAATACCTCCCACTAAAGCTAAAAGGGCCAGCTCGGCACTGGCTAAACAGCCTGCCTGAAAATTCCATAGGCAGCTGGGAAGACTTGGAAGAAGCCTTCCTTGACAACTTCCAAGGAACATATGTCCGGCCACCAGACGCCGATGACCTAAGCCACATTGTCCAGCAGCCCGGAGAGTCAGCCAGGAAACTCTGGACTCGGTTCTTAGTCAAAAAGAACCAAATCGTCGACTGTCCGGACGCGGAAGCCCTTGCGGCCTTCAGACACAGCGTCCGGGACGAATGGCTAGCACGCCACCTCGGACAAGAAGGACCTAAATCCATGACAGCCCTTACTGCTCTAATGACCCGCTTTTGCGCGGGAGAAGACAGCTGGCTCGCTCGTAGAAGCAACACCGCCAGCGACCCGGGCACTTCCGAAATCCGAGATGGCAACGGCAAGCCACGACGAAGCAAACACAACAGTCGCAATGATAATGAAAGATCACGCGACACAGCGGTCAACGCCGGATTCAGCAACCCCAAGCCCGGTCGACGGAAGAAGCCATTCAAGGCAAACCGAGACGAACCATCCAACCTAGACAGGATATTGGACCGACCCTGCCAGATTCATGGTCACCCCGATAAACCAGCTAACCATACTAACAGAAACTGCTGGGTCTTTAAACAGGCAGGCAAGCTCAATGCCGAACACAAGGGGGAGAGGCCGCCAGGCAACAGGGACGACGGAGAGGTTCACCAACGAAATACCGGGGGCCAGAAGCAATTTCCACCCGAGGATCAACTGCTCCCGGAGCGAAAATAGCAGTCCGGCTTCCGCCGCCCACCTCGTAC
>JAAAWM010008655.1:0-15733 GCA_036873465.1 Thinopyrum obtusiflorum
GCTCGTTGTGCAATTCTCTCATTTATTGACTACGTTGACAATGGCATGGGACCTAGATGTCAGAAATCCACTAGGAGGAGCCATTTTTTTATTGCCTTGAAATAAGGAGGCACTTGCTTGCGTACTGCCATGACCTTGGCGGGTCCCTGCTATCATCCTTTCCATGTACAATCATCTCTTGATTGTGTACGCGTCAACTTGCTAGGCCCACAAGTCAGCCTCTAAACCGTGGAGGACAAATACAACCCATTTAAATAAATAACAGCCCATTCCATACGTTCAAATGGAAAGCTCAACATTCAGACCAAAGTAACAGGTCTGATCCACATATAGAGTACTGAACTTCCACGTTAATGAAAAAAAGATATTTGAAAATAATTGTCGGTTTGATGTGTTTTAAAAATGTACAACCCATTTCTCATTACTGATAGGCCACTCTCCTCGTCTTGAAAGACTTGCAGCCCAACAGGACTGATAAAGCGACTTACTTGACAAATCCCAAAAAAACTGTGCTAGCCATTTTCAGAAAGAAAAAAAAACTACTGGGCTGGTCTGTGGTAAACATAAAAGAAAAGGCTGTCTAGACAGGCCAGAGTGTCCCGCACAGCCCAGTTGACACCCTGCTCCCGTCTCAAAAACAAATTAGATAAATGCCACTCCAATTATGGCGATTCATAAAGGGGGGGGGGGGGGGGGGGGGGGGGGGGGGGGGGGGGGGGGGGGGGGGGGGGGGGGGGGGGGGGGGGGGGGGGGGGGGGGGGGGGGGGGGGGGGGGGGGGGGGGGGGGGGGGGGGGGGGGGGGGGGGGGGGGGGGGGGGGGGGGGGGGGGGGGGGGGGGGGGGAAAAATGCCACTATAAATGGCATTTTTCAAAGTTTGGAAATTGCAGTGGCATTTCTCGAATACACCAGATTTGGAGTGGCATTTATCAAATTAACACAAAACAAAAATAATCGGGCGAGCTGCTGGGTCCCTGGTGCCAGCCGCCCATTGTGCAATTCTCTCGTTTATTGACTACGTTGACAATGGCATGGGACCCAGATGTCAGGAATCCACTAGGAGGAGCCATTTTTTATTGACTTGAAATAAGGAGGCACTTGCTTGCGTACTGCCATGACCTTGGCGGGTCCCTACTGTCATCCTCTCCACATAGAGTACCAGTTAGTCGTGCTTCAAAACTGATCGGCATGCCATTCAAAAAACAAAGGTCGATAACTAATGCGACACCTCGGGCCAACGCGGCCAGATTGCATTTTGCACGAGAAATTACACACCATGTTCCGTTGACATGTGGTCCCGTTCCAACATATCAGTGAGACGACGGCGAGTAGTAGGAGTATTTCCGAACGGACGTGTAGGCCGGGGCGTGATACGTCTCCAACGTATCTATAATTTTTGATTGCTCCATGCTATATTATCTACTGTTTTAGGAAATATTGGGCTTTATTTTCCACTTTTATATTATTTTTGGGACTAACCTATTAACCGGAGGCCTAGCCCAGATTTGCTGTTTTATGCCTATTTTAGTGTTTCGAAGAAAGGGAAAATCAAACGGTGTCGAAACGGAATGAAATCAACTGGAGAAGTTATTTTTTGAAGGAATCCTACCGGATAGACTTGGATCCTACATCAGAAGATGAAGGAGGAGCTCACGAGGGTAGGGGTGCGCCCACCCCCCTGGGGTGCGCCCCCCTGCCTCGTGGCCACCCCTTCGGTCCACCGACGTACTCCTTTCACCCATATATACCCATGTATCCTAAAACTTCCAGAACGAACAATAGATCGGGAGTTCCGCCGCCAGAATCCTCCGTAGCCACCGAAAACCAATCTAGACCCGTTCCGGCACCCTACCGGAGGGGGCAATCCTTCTCCGGTGGCCATCTTCATCATCCCGGAGCTCTCCATGACGAGGAGGGAGTAGTTCTCCCTCGGGGCTGAGGGTATGTACCAGTAGCTATGTGTTTGATCTCTCTCTCTCTCGTGTTCTTGAGGTGAAACGATCTTGATGTATCGCGAGATTTGCTATCATAGTTGGATCCTATGATGTTTTCTCCCCCCTCTACTCTCTTGGGGGGGGGGGGGGGGGGGGGGGGGGGGGGGGGGGGGGGGGGGGGGGGGGGGGGGGGGGGGGGGGGGGGGGGGGGGGGGGGGGGGGGGGGGGGGGGGGGGGGGGGGGGGGGGGGGGGGGGGGGGGGGGGGGGGGGGGGGGGGGGGGGGGGGGGGGGGGGGGGGGGGGGGGGGGGGGGGGGGGGGGGGGGGGGGGGGGGGGGGGGGGGGGGGGGGGGGGGGGGGGGGGGGGGGGGGGGGGGGGGGGGGGGGGGGGGGGGGGGGGGGGGGGGGGGGGGGGGGGGGGGGGGGGGGGGGGGGGGGGGGGGGGGGGGGGGGGGGGGGGGGGGGGGGGGGGGGGGGGGGGGGGGGGGGGGGGGGGGGGGGGGGGGGGGGGGGGGGGGGGGGGGGGGGGGGGGGGGGGGGGGGGGGGGGGGGGGGGGGGGGGGGGGGGGGGGGGGGGGGGGGGGGGGGGGGGGGGGGGGGGGGGGGGGGGGGGGGGGGGAGATCGAAAGCTACGCCCCTGGCCATCAAGTCAGGTTTGGAAGCTTAAACTACACGGCTGACATCCGCGGAGACTTGATCTTCGACGGGTTCGAGCCACGGCCAAGCGCGCCGCACTATCTCGAGGGGCATGATCTAGCTCTGCCCCCGGACAGTGTCCTGGAGGCCGCACACGCATCGGTTCCGACCCCTAACTCGGAGCCTATTGCGCCAATCGAGGATGAGCGGTTGGACGTCACCTCGGGGGCTGCGATCCCGAAAGCGATCGAGCCGAACGCTAGCCCCGCACTCTGCACGACCCGTGACTCCGAGGATCCGGACTCCTCCCCGGACTCCGAACCCCCCGCGCCCCTGCCAATCGAATCCGATTGGGCGCCGATAATGGAGTTCACCGCCGCAGACATCTTTCAGCACTCGCCTTGTGGCGATATCCTGAACTCTCTCAAGTCTCTCTCCTTATCAGGAGAGCCCTGGCCGAACTACGGTCAGCGAGGATGGGATACGGACGATGAAGAAATTCAAAGCCCACCCACCACCCACTTGGTAGCCACTGTCGACAATTTAAACGACGTGCTCAACTTCGACTCCGGAGACATCGACAGCATGGATGACGATGCAGGAGATACCGACGAACCAACGCCCATAGGGCATTGGACAGCCACCTCATCTCACGATGTGTACATGGTGGATACCCCTAAAGGAAGCGACAGGGGGGGGGGGGGGGGGGGGGGGGGGGGGGGGGGGGGGGGAGCAATCAAAGCGTCGGCGTAAACGCCGACCCAAGCCCCGCCTCGATAAAAACCCAGCCATAGAGCAGGACGAGCCGGTAGACGACGAGCAGGCCTTAGAGCAACCGTCCGAACAGGGCAACACGGGGGGGGGGGGGGGGGGGGGGGGGGGGGGGGGCGAAAACGGCATTCCGGACGACCTCACGCCGGATAAACCCATGGAGCAGAAGAATCTCCACGAGAGGCTCGTTGCAACTGCACGCAGCCTGAAAAAGCAGAAGCGGAAGCTAAAAACAGCGGAAGATGCACTCCGGATTAGATGGAGCAAAGTAATCAATACCACAGATAAGTACGGCGACAGTCGCCGCACTAAAAGCTATCCGAAAAGAAAGCTACTGCCTGAATTCGACGAAGAGGCCCTAGAGCCCTCGCATTCAAAAAATGAAAAAGCCACACGGTCGGATAGACGACCCCATAAAGCGGCAAGCGGCGCCGCACCTAAATCGGCATGCGACCCACTTAAGGATTCGCATCATGGCCCAGTCAGGTCCATTTATGGGCCAAGAAAGCAAGCTCTCGTAAGCAACGCTATGAAGCCATCATCAGAATCCGGCACACCCAAATACAGGGGCGCCGCACACCCCCTATGTTTCACCGATGAGGTCCTGGACTATGAATTTCCAGAGGGATTCAAACCCGTAAACATAGAGGCATATGATGGAACAACAGACCCTGGAGTTTGGATCGAGGATTATATCCAACACATACACATGACTAGAGGAGATGATCTCCACGCCATAAAATATTTACCCCTTAAGCTTAAAGGGCCAGCCCGGCATTGGGTTAAAAGCCTTCCCGAAAAGACAACTGGAAGCTGGGAAGAGCTCGAGGATGCTTTCCGAGCAAACTTTCAAGGGACCTATGTCCGCCCTCCGGATGCAGACGATCTTAGTCACATAACTCAACAACCCGGAGAATCAGCTCAGCAGTTCTGGAATAGATTCCTCACTAAAAAGAATCAGATAGTCGACTGTCCGGACGCCGAAGCCTTAGCAGCTTTCAGGCATAACGTCCGAGACGAATGGCTCGGGGGGGGGGGGGGGGGGGGGGGGGGGGGGGGGGGGGGGGGGGGGGGGGGGGGGGGGGGGGGGGGGGGGGGGGGGGGGGGGGGGGGGGGGGGGGGGGGGGGGGGGGGGGGGGGGGGGGGGGGGGGGGGGGGATGAAGACACGGCAGTCAATGCCGGATTCAAAGGCTATAAATCCGGTCAGCGGAAAAAGCCATTCAAAAAGAATACTCAGGGCCCGTCCAGTTTGGACCGAATACTCGATCGCTTGTGCCAGATACATGGCACCCCCGAAAGGCCAGCCAATCACACTAACAGGGATTGTTGGGTGTTCAAGCAGGCAGGCAAGTTAAGGGCCGAAAACAGAGACAAGGGGCTGCACGGGGGGGGGGGGGGGGGGGGGGGGGGGGGGGGGGGGGGGGGGGGGGGGGGGGGGGGGGGGGGGGGGGGGGGGGGGGGGGGGGGGCGGAAGCGTGCGCTACGGGACGTATACGCGATGGAGCCAGTCGCCCCAAAGTTCAACCCATGGTCCTCCTGCCCGATCACTTTTGATCGAAGGGACCATCCCACTAGCATCCGTCATGGCGGCTTCGCCGCATTGGTTCTCGACCCAATCATCGACGGATTTCATCTCACAAGAGTCCTCATGGACGGCGGCAGTAGCCTGAACCTGCTTTATCAGGATACAGTGCGGAAAATGGGCATAGATCCCTCAAGGATTAAGCCCACAAGAACGACCTTTAAAGGCGTTATACCAGGTGTAGAAGCCAACTGTACAGGCTCAGTAACACTTGACGTGGTCTTCGGATCCCCGGACAATTTCCGAAGCGAAGAGTTAATCTTCGATATAGTCCCGTTTCGCAGTGGCTATCACGCCCTGCTCGGACGGGGGGGGGGGGGGGGGGGGGGGGGGGGGGGGGGGGGGGGGGGGGGGGGGGGGGAGTAATCACGGTCAACGGAAACACCGAACGCTCCCTCCGTACGGAGGAGCACACGGCGGCTCTCGCAGCGGAAGTACAAAGTAGCCTTCTTAGGCAATTCTCCAGTCCGGCCGTTAAAAAGCCAGGGGGGGGGGGGGGGGGGGGGGGGGGGGGGGGGGGGGGGGGGGGGGGGGGGGGGGGGGGGGGGGGGGGGGGGGGGGCTTTCGCGACATAGCGAAACCAGTACCTCGCGTACATAACTACGCCCTTGAAATACCATGGGCACAGGGGAAGGGGCACAATAACGGCACGCCCAAAATACGGCTTAAAACGTACTAGGGGCTGCCGGATTCTTTTTTTAATTTTTTCTTACTTTCAGGACTCCATACTTCGGACGACCTGTTCGGCAATTCGACTGCCGCACAAACGATGCAAGATCCAGGGAGGCAGACAAGCCATGCCGCATTATGGAACTCCCAGGTGGTCTCTGTTACGAGCGGTATACCTGTTTTAAATACAATTCCGCGGCCTGCCCCTGGTCAGGACATACTGAATAGTCCAATATCTTTTGCTTACCGCACTATTTGTATCGTTCGGCTTTGATAAATAGCCTCTCTATAAACAATGCTTAGCTTCTTGTCTATTTTTTGCATTATCTTCTTTTCACATTTATGTTTATTAAATGACATGATTGCACCCGTACACCATGGTACGGCAAACACGCCAGGGGCTTCAGTACCCCTCATAATGGTGTGAGAAGTCCGTACACTTTCACAAGTGCGGCACCCCGAACTTATAGCACTATATGCATCGGCTCCGAATCATGATTTGGGTCAATAGTTGGGTTTGCCCGGCTCCTATGTTTTGGTGCCTTACGTTCCGCTCTATCGGCTAAGGTAGCACTAGGAGAACCACTGCGATTGTGCCCCGGTTCAGGGGGGGGGGGGGGGGGGGGGGGGGGGGGGGGGGGGGGGGGGGGGGGGGGGGGGGGGGGGGGGGGGGGGGGGGGGGGGGGGGGGGGGGGGGGGGGGGGGGGGGGGGGGGGGGGGGGGGGGGGGGGGGGGGGGGGGGGGGGGGGGGGGGGGGGGGGGGGGGGGGGGGGGGGGGGGGGGGGGGGGGGGGGGGGGGGGGGGGGGGGGGGGGGGGGGGGGGGGGGGGGGGGGGGGGGGGGGGGGGGGGGGGGGGGGGGGGGGGGGGGGGGGGGGGGGGGGGGGGGGGGGGGGGGGGGGGGGGGGGGGGGGGGGGGGGGGGGGGGGGGGGGGGGGGGGGGGGGGGGGGGGGGGGGGGGGGGGGGGGGGGGGGGGGGGGGGGGGGGGGGGGGGGGGGGGGGGGGGGGGGGGGGGGGGGGGGGGGGGGGGGGGGGGGGGGGGGGGGGGGGGGGGGGGGGGGGGGGGGGGGGGGGGGGGGGGGGGGGGGGGGGGGGGGGGGGGGGGGGGGGGGGGGGGGGGGGGGGGGGGGGGGGGGGGGGGGGGGGGGGGGGGGGGGGGGGGGGTGCTCAAGGTCTTGAACAGCGACGTCTTCTCTCCCTTGGCAAAGATGGCCTCAGAGCCAACAGACTTGGCCTTACCACGAGGGATCCGTGCAGTAGAGGACATGCCTGGAGTGTAAGTAGCACGATCCTCAGGCCTAGGGTTGCGCCCCTTCTTGATGGGCACATAGGGAGCAGGAGCAGCTGGGGTCCAGTTGGAGTTGCGCTTGGGAACAGCAGTCTTGAAGCTAGCAAGGTACTTTGCTGGACAGACGGTCTCAATCAACGCCTGTATGAAAGGCGCATAGATCAAAGACTTGTTCTCTTATACACACTCACGCAGCTCGTAGTACATGAAATCCAGAACATCCACTTTCTTCTTCTGATGAAGATACACAAAGACATCAAGCATGGAGCTCCGAATGTTATGGGAATCCCCGGTCTTTGGAGTGAGGGTATACCGCAGGATATGGCACATGGTGTCATAGAGGGGCAAGAGGTCTTTGATTGACCCAGTGACAAATGACTTCTCTTGTTTGTAAGCAAAGGCAATCTCATCCTTAGTGCGCTGCCCACTTTCCCGAACAATGCCAAACTCATCAGAAATAGTCTCTTCATCCATGAACGGGTAGGGAATGATCTCAGAGAACTTTGCCATAGGAGCTGAGCACTGATGCGTTCCGGACATCCATGTGAGGGTGCGAGCAGAATCATTGGAGAAGTACAGAGTGGCAAAGAACTGCATCACTAGATCTTCATTGTAGGGGTGGTTGAAGGTGACAAACGGAATCAGACCCAGTCGTCCAAGAGCGGAGTACACACTGGGATACAGATGATCATTGTCACGCAAAATCTCAGTGTTGACTTGCTTGTGAGGAGCAAACTTCTTTGACTTGGCCATAAGAAGCTCATGATAGATTCTTTGCTGAAACCCATTCTTGAAACGGGGATCCATTCCCATACTCGTGGCCTTAACATACGGATGGTTCTGTCTCTCAGCCCAGATCTCTGGCTTGGTCCACTTGACAAGAGGCATATTCCGGAGGTCACGCCTGCCCGGAGTGGCTTCCTCCGGACTAGACTCCTCTTCCTCTTCTTCATCTTCCTCATGGGGGGGGGGGGGGGGGGGGGGGGGGGGGGGGGGGGGGGGGGGGGGGGGGGGGGGGGGGGGGGGGGGGGGGGGGGGGGGGGGGGGGGGGGGGGGGGGGGGGGGGGGGGGGGGGGGGGGGGGGGGGGGGGGGGGGGGGGGGGGGGGGGGGGGGGGGGGGGGGGGGGGGGGGGGGGGGGGGGGGGGGGGGGGGGGGGGGGGGGGGGGGGGGGGGGGGGGGGGGGGGGGGGGGGGGGGGGGGGGGGGGGGGGGGGGGGGGGGGGGGGGGGGGGGGGGGGGGGGGGGGGGGGGGGGGGGGGGGGGGGGGGGGGGGGGGGGGGGGGGGGGGGGGGGGGGGGGGGGGGGGGGGGGGGGGGGGGGGGGGGGGGGGGGGGGGGGGGGGGGGGGGGGGGGGGGGGGGGGGGGGGGGGGGGGGGGGGGGGGGGGGGGGGGGGGGGGGGGGGGGGGGGGGGGGGGGGGGGGGGGGGGGGGGGGGGGGGGGGGGGGGGGGGGGGGGGGGGGGGGGGGGGGGGGGGGGGGGGGGGGGGGGGGGGGGGGGGGGGGGGGGGGGGGGGGGGGGGGGGGGGGGGGGGGGGGGGGGGGGGGGGGGGAAGGGATTGACTATTTTCCACTTTTATATTATTTTTGGGACTAACCTATTAACCGGAGGCCCAACCCAGAATTGTTGTTTTTGCCTATTTCAGTATTTCGGAGAAACAGAATATCAAACGGAGTCCAAACGGAATAAAACCTTCGGGAACGTGATTTTCTCACCGAACGTGATCCAGGAGACTTGGACCCTACTCCAAGGAGTCAAAGAGGTGGTCACGAGGGTGGGGGCGCGCCCACCCCCTAGGGCGCGCCCCCTGCCTCGTGGGCCCCTCGGTGCTCCACCGACGTACTCCTTCATCCTATATACACCTACGTACCCCCAAAAGATCAGAAGAGGAGCCAAAAACCTAATTCCACCGCCGCAACTTTCTGTATCCACGAGATCCCGTCTTGGGGCCTATTCCGGAGCTCCGCCGGAGAGGGCCGTCATCACGGAGGGCTTCTACATCACCATAGCCTCTCCGATGAAGTGTGAGTAGTTTACCTCAGACCTTCGGGTCCATAGTTAGTAGCTAGATGGCTTCTTCTCTCTCTTTGGATCTCAATACAAAGTTCTCCCCCTCTCTTGTGGAGATCTATTCGATGTAATCTTCTTCTTTTTGCGGTGTGTTTGTTGAGACCAGTGAATTGTGGGTTTATGATCAAGTCTATCTATGAATAATATTAGAATCTTCTCCGAATTCGGGGGGGGGGGGGGGGGGGGGGGGGGGGGGGGGGGGGGGGGGGGGGGGGGGGGGGGGGGGGGGGGGGGGGGGGGGGGGGGGGGGGGGGGGGGGGGGGGGGGGGGGGGGGGGGGGGGGGGGGGGGGGGGGGGGGGGGGGGGGGGGGGGGGGGGGGGGGGGGGGGGGGGGGGGGGGGGGGGGGGGGGGGGGGGGGGGGGGGGGGGGGGGGGGGGGGGGGGGGGGGGGGGGGGGGGGGGGGGGGGGGGGGGGGGGGGGGGGGGGGGGGGGGGGGGGGGGGGGGGGGGGGGGGGGGGGGGGGGGGGATGGCCCCCGGGTCTATTTTCCATCATATTAGTTTCCGATCTACTATTTTGCACTATTTTATTTTCAGATCTATAAACCAAAAAACCCAAAAATATTTTATCTTTTGTTTAGTTTTATCTATCTCTATCAGATCTCACCTTTGCAAGTGACCATGAAGGGATTGACAACCCCTTTATCCCATGGGTGCAAGTGTTTGATTGTTTGTGTAGGTGCATCTATTAGGGACTTGCGCGTTTCTCCTACTGGATTGATACCTCGGTTCTTAACTGAGGGAAATACTTATCTCTACTGTGCTTCATCACCCTTTCCTCTTCAAGGGAAAAACCAACGCAAGCTCAAGAAGTAGCAAGAACTCACATACTTATTGCAAAAAATTATTAGCCATTGAAGCAAAGTACTAATACGCATGCTCCTAGGGGGATAGATTGGTAGGAAAATACCATCGCTCATCCCCGACCGCCACTCATAAGGAAGACAACCAAAAAATAAATCATGCTCCGACTTCATCACATAATGGTTCACCATACGTGCATGCTACGGGAATCACAAACTTTAACAAAAGTATTTCTACCAATCCACAATTACCCACTAGCATGACTCTAATATCACCATCTTTATATCTCAAAACAAATGCAAGGAGGGGGGGGGGGGGGGGGGGGGGGGGGGGGGGGGGGGGGGGGGGGGTCCCTTTTGGATGCCCATCATATTAGGACTAAATTCATAACCTAAGAAAATTACCATGCTGTTTAAGACTCTCAAAATAATATAAGTGAAGCATGAGAGTTCATCAATTTCTATAAAATAAAGCCATCGCCGTGCTCTAAAAAGATATAAGTGAAGCACTAGAGCAAACTGCCTAGCTCAATATATATAAGTGAAGCACATAGAGTATTCTAATAAATTCACGATTAATGCGTGTCCCTCTCAGTAGGTGTGTACAGAAAGGATGATTGTGGGAAACTAAAAAGCAGAGACTCATATCATACAAGACGCTCCAAGCAAAACACATATCATGTGGTGAATAAAAATATAGCCTCAAGTAAATTTACCGATGGATTGAAGACAAAAGAGGGGATGCCATCCGGGGCATACCCAATCTTAGATGCTTGTTTGTCCTTGAATATTACCTTGGGGTGCCTTTGGAATCCCCAAGCTTAGGCTCTTGCCACTCCATATTCCATTGTCCATCAAATCTTTACCCAAAACTTGAAAATTTCACAACACAAAACTCAACAGAAATCTCATAAGATCCATTAGTATAATAAAATAAATCACCACTTTTGGTACTGTTGTGAACTCATTCTAAATTTATATTGGTGTTATATCTACTGTATTCCAACTTCTCCATGGTTCATACCCCCGATACTACCCATAGATTCATCAAAATAAGCAAACAACACATAGAAAACAGAATCTGTCAAAAACAGAACAGTCTGTAGTAATCTGGAAATTTCGTATATTTCTGTAACTCCAAAATTTCTGAAAAATTAGGGCCATTTATTAAATTTGTATATCAATATTTTGTAGAAAACTCAGATCAAAATCACGTTTATGTGATTTTCTAAATTTCTGGCAATGAGTGCAAAAGTTTCTGTTTTTCAGTAAGATCAAATCAACTATCACCGTAGACCATCCCAAAGGTCTGACTTGACTCAAACACTAATTAAAACACCAAAACACAATTACTATAGAGGTAATAATGTGTATTTATTAAAAACAAAACCAAAAATAAAAAGCTCAAAAATAAAAATTGGATTGGCTCCCAACAAGCGCTATTGTTTAACGCCCCTAGCTAGGAATAAAACATAGATCTAGGTATTGTCATCTTTGGTATGCAATCCTTCAATTGCACTTTTATGTCCCCTATGAGATTCATTGGGTTTATTAATGATCAAACTCCTAGGTAAGAAATCAAGAAATTCACTTGTAGCAACTGGTTCTTTAATGATATTGACAAGGCTAGGCAAAATACTTATCATATTAAGATCTTCGTTTCCTTTACTAGATGATTCACCCTTATTTTTAGGAACATAAATAAACTTGGTAGCTTTTGTAGGAGGAAAAGTTGGAGTAGTTTTAATAGCGGCAAAAGCAGAACCCAAGTTGGTAATAATATCTTCTAACTTATCAATTCTCGTAGATTCTTTAAAGTAATTCCTACCTTTGATCCAATTTGAGTAATGTGATTATGAATCTTTTTATCTAAATTTTCAATAAGCTCTACGGTAGAAATTTTATTCTCAATAATATCAAGCCTTTGCATCACATGTTCTAATGTTAAAACTGTTTCATTAACCATGAGTGGTGGTGAACCTACCAAATCTATCATAGCATTATAAGCATCCAAAGTATGGCTACCAAAAAATTACCTCCAGTAATGGTATCTAGCACATATCTATACCAAGTAGTAACACCCACATAAAAATTACGGAGGAGAACGGTAGTAGATTCCTTACGAGTAGATCTATTTTGAGCATTGCAAATTCTATACCAAGCATCTTTTAAATTTTTTCCCTCCCTTTGTTTAAAATTGAGAACCTCACTTTCAGGGGTACTAACAAAGGTAGGAGGACTAGCCATGATAGCAAAATAAGCAATCTAGAATACAAGCAAACACAAAGCAAATGAAAAGACGAACGAAAGAAGGGCGAATAAAAAGGCAAATATTTTTGTGTTTTTTTGAAAACATTTTAGAAGTGGGGGAGAGGAAAACGAGAGTCAAATGGCAAATAATGTAAGTGCAAGATATGAGAGTTTATGATAGGTACTTGGTAGGCTTGATGTAGAACCTCCCCGGCAACGGCGCCAGAAATTCTTCCTGCTACTTCTTGAGCTTGCGTTGATATTTCCCTTGAAGAGGAAAGGGTTATGCAGCAAAGTAGAGATAAGTATTTCCCTCAGTTAAGAACCAAGGTATCAATGGGGGGGGGGGGGGGGGGGGGGGGGGGGGGGGGGGGGGGGGGGGGGGGGGGGGGGGGGGGGGGGGGGGGGGGGGGGGGGGGGGGGGGGGGGGGGGGGGGGGGGGGGGGGGGGGGGGGGGGGGGGGGGGGGGGGGGGGGGGGGGGGGGGGGGGGGGGGGGGGGGGGGGGGGGGGGGGGGGGGGGGGGGGGGGGGGGGGGGGGGGGGGGGGGGGGGGGGGGGGGGGGGGGGGGGGGGGGGGGGGGGGGGGGGGGGGGGGGGGGGGGGGGGGGGGGGGGGGGGGGGGGGGGGGGGGGGGGGGGGGGGGGGGGGGGGGGGGGGGGGGGGGGGGGGGGGGGGGGGGGGGGGGGGGGGGGGGGGGGGGGGGGGGGGGGGGGGGGGGGGGGGGGGGGGGGGGGGGGGGGGGGGGGGGGGGGGGGGGGGGGGGGGGGGGGGGGGGGGGGGGGGGGGGGGGGGGGGGGGGGGGGGGGGGGGGGGGGGGGGGGGGGGGGGGGGGGGGGGGGGGGGGGGGGGGGGGGGGGGGGGGGGGGGGGGGGGGGGGGGGGGGGGGGGGGGGGGGGGGGGGGGGGGGGGGGGGGGGGGGGGGGGGGGGGGGGGGGGGGGGGGGGGGGGGGGGGGGGGGGGGGGGGGGGGGGGGGGGGGGGGGGGGGGGGGGGGGGGGGGGGGGGGGGGGGGGGGGGGGGGGGGGGGGGGGGGGGGGGGGGGGGGGGGGGGGGGGGGGGGGGGGGGGGGGGGGGGGGGGGGGGGGGGGGGGGGGGGGGGGGGGGGGGGGGGGGGGGGGGGGGGGGGGGGGGGGGGGGGGGGGGGGGGGGGGGGGGGGGGGGGGGGGGGGGGGGGGGGGGGGGGGGGGGGGGGGGGGGGGGGGGGGGGGGGGGGGGGGGGGGGGGGGGGGGGGGGGGGGGGGGGGGGGGGGGGGGGGGGGGGGGGGGGGGGGGGGGGGGGGGGGGGGGGGGGGGGGGGGGGGGGGGGGGGGGGGGGATCTCAACAAACACACCGCAAAAAAGTATTACATCGAATAGATCTCCAAGAACTTAGAGGAGAACATTGTATTGAAGACCAAAGAGAGAGAAGAAGCCATCTAGCTACTAGCTATGGACCCGTAGGTCTGTGGTAAACGACTCACACATCATCGGAAGGGCAACAAGGTTGATGTAGAGGCCCTCCGTGATCGAATCCCCCTCCGACAGATAGCCGAAAAAGGCCCCAAGATGGGATCTCATGGGAACAGAGGCTTGCGGCGGCGAAAAAGTATTTTGGTGGACGCTTATGATTTTTGGGGAATATTTTGGAATTTATAGAAGTGGAATTAGGGTTCGAGGACACCCGAAGGGCCCACAAGCCTCTAGGGCGCGCCCCTGAGGGCCACCTTGGGACTCTTTTGGCCCTCTCTCCAAGTCACGTAGGTGTCTTCATATCCAAGAAAAATCATCGCGAAAGTTTTATTCTGTTTGGACTTTGTTTGATATTCCTTTTCTGTAAAACTCAAAAACAAGGAAAAAACAGAAACTGCCACTGGGCTCTAGGTTAATAGGTTAGTCCCAAAAATAATATAAAATAGCATATTAATGCATATAAAACATCCGAAACAGATAATATAATAGCATGGAACAATCAAAAATTATAGATACATTGGAGACGTATCACACGGCGCTCTCCATTTTCTCGCCGTTGCTGCTGGGTGTTCCAGAGGCAGAAGCAACATTGCGGTCGAAGGCGGGGCGCGTCGTGAGGATCGTCATTCACGGCGGCACAGGTACGGCTCCCAGCGCGCACCTTCTCTTGTGTGGTTTCTCCACTCGCCCGCCCCCCTTTTTCGGTGAGGTAGGATGTTTTCCAGTGAGGTCGAGGTCATTTTTTAGCGTGGTTGATGTCGTTTCCGCGGATGATTCTGTTTGGTTCTTGGCGGGATTGGCATGGATATCGTTTGCCTATCATTTTTATCTCACAATGTTGTGGCTGGGGTGGGTTAGGGGGTGCTTATTCCCGTCAATTTATGCGTTGCAGTAGGGGGGAGCTCGTGCATGTATGTATGGGATGAGTAGTTGAAGGAGGAGTGGTTCGCCGCGATGGACCCCGTACGTGAACTGCCTGTAACCTCATGGCCGATCTCGAAATACCTGCGGTGTGCAACTAGGGGTTGCCCCTTTGTGTGCAAATTAGGAGCAGTAGTAGTCAATTTCGGAGAAACTATAGCCACTCTGTCAACGTCGTGGTGGATCTGGTGGTTCATGGGTTTCTCCCTGCGGTGTGCAAGTAGGGGGGGGGGGGGGGGGGGGGGGGGGGGGGGGGGGGGGGGGGGGGGGGGGGGGGGGGGGGGGGGGGGGGGGGGGGGGGGGGGGGGGGGGGGGGGGGGGGGGGGGGGGGGGGGGGGGGGGGGGGGGGGGGGGGGGGGGGGGGGGGGGGGGGGGGGGGGGGGGGGGGGGGGGGGGGGGGGGGGGGGGGGGGGGGGGGGGGGGGGGGGGGGGGGGGGGGGGGGGGGGGGGGGGGGGGGGGGGGGGGGGGGGGGGGGGGGGGGGGGGGGGGGGGGGGGGGGGGGGGGGGGGGGGGGGGGGGGGGGGGGGGGGGGGGGGGGGGGGGGGGGGGGGGGGGGGGGGGGGGGGGGGGGGGGGGGCCAATCTGTCAGCCCTTTGTGGTTGATCTGGTGGTTTCATGCGTGTCTCCCTGCTGTGTGCAACTAGGGTCCTTTTTTGTGCAAATTAGCAGCACTACTTGCTAATTTCTAATATATTCTAGCCAATCTGTCAGCCTTGTGGTGGATATGGTGGTTCATGTGCTTTCTCCATGTGGTGTGCAACTATGATCCTTTTTTTGTGCAAGTTAGCAGCACTACTTGCCAATTTGCAATATATTTGTAGCCAATCTATCACCCCTTGTGGTCGATCTGGTGGTTTCATGTGTGTCTCCCTACTGTGTGCAACTGTGGTCCTTTTTTGTGCAAATTAGCAGCACTACTTGCCAATTTCTAATATATTCTAGCCAATCTTTCAGCCTTGTGGTGCATATGTTGGTTCATGTGCTTTCTCCTTGTGGTGTGCAACTAGGGTCCTTTTTTTGTTCAAGTTAGCAGCACTACTTGCCAATTTGCAATATATTGTAGCCAATCTGTCAGCCTTTTGTGGTGGATCTGGTGGTTTTCATGTGTGTCTCCCTGCGGTGTGCAACTGGGGTCCCTGCGGTGTGCAGCAGCACTACTTGTGTATAACGTAGCCAACCAGAGTTCCTGTTGTGTGCAAATTAGCAGCACTACTAGCCATGTTCAGATATAATCTAGCGATTTTTTTTGTTTTTGTGCAACCCGGGGTGCTATATTTGTGCAACTGATGGTGCCCTACTGTGCAACCTGTTTATTTGCAAACTAGTGGGGTTTCCTTTTTACTGTGCAATGTATCAGTTCTATTAG
>JAAAWM010008656.1:0-15735 GCA_036873465.1 Thinopyrum obtusiflorum
GGAGCCTTCATCCTAGAGCAACAAGTAATATCATATCTCAAGCATAGATCCCGAGCATACCAACGCAACATATTAATTTGATCCCATAATAGTTTCCCTTTTTGTGTCAAGCGATAATCCCTAAAGTATTCACGTTGATCCAACGTGTCTCCCATTATAAAGTTGAGTTGGGTTTTCTCAGGATTATCAAAGTAGTACAAAATATTTCTCACATGATGATCAGGGTTTTAGGAGTTACCCCATCTCCATGAGTAGCAAGTACACCTAATTTTTTTGGTATTTCATGTTCCATATCCATAACTAAAGATAGAAAACAACTTAGAACAGCAAATAAAAATTACTTAGTGATAAAGCAAACAAGCACACACGAGAATATTCACCCCACGCTATGACTCCCCGGCAACGGCGCCAGAAAAAGGTCTTGATAACCCGCAAGTATACGGGATAGTTGTAGCCTCTTTAGATAAGTAAGAGTGTTGAATCCAACGAGGAGCTAAAGGTAGAACAAATACTCTCTCAAGTCCTATCGGCCACTAATACGACTCTACGCACGCTTGACGTTCGCTTTACCTAGAACAAGTATGAAACTAGAAGTACTTTGTAGGTGTGATAGGATAGGTTTGCAAGATAATAAAGAGCACGTAAATATAACCTAGGGGCCATTTAGATAAAGAAGCAATAAAGTAAATATAGCGAGTGTGGAAAAGTGGTGGTAGGAGTTGTGAAATTGTCCCTAAGCAATTGACTATGTTACTAGACCGATAATCACTATTGCAATTCTATTTGAGGGAGAGGCATAAGCTAACATACTTTCTCTACTTGGATCATATGCATTTATGATTGGAACTCTAGCAAGCTCAATCCGCTCTTCCTCCTTTTGTTCTTCGCTCTCCTCATCATCTTTTTCATCCAATGAGCTCATAGTTTCATCAATTTCTTGTTGGGGGGGGGGGGGGGGGGGGGGGGGGGGGGGGGGGGGGGGGGGGGGGGGGGGGGGGGGGGGGGGGGGGGGGGGGGGGGGGGGGGGGGGGGGGGGGGGGGGGGGGGGGGGGGGGGGGGGGGGGGGGGGGGGGGGGGGGGGGGGGGGGGGGGGGGGGGGGGGGGGGGGGGGGGGGGGGGGGGGGGGGGGGGGGGGGGGGGGGGGGGGGGGGGGGGGGGGGGGGGGGGGGGGGGGGGGGGGGGGGGGGGGGGGGGGGGGGGGGGGGGGGGGGGGGGGGGGGGGGGGGGGGGGGGGGGGGGGGGGGGGGGGGGGGGGGGGGGGGGGGGGGGGGGGGGGGGGGGGGGGGGGGGGGGGGGGGGGGGGGGGGGGGGGGGGGGGGGGGGGGGGGGGGGGGGGGGGGGGGGGGGGGGGGGGGGGGGGGGGGGGGGGGGGGGGGGGGGGGGGGGGGGGGGGGGGGGGGGGGGGGGGGGGGGGGGGGGGGGGGGGGGGGGGGGGGGGGGGGGGGGGGGGGGGGGGGGGGGGGGGGGGGGGGGGGGGGGGGGGGGGGGGGGGGGGGGGGGGGGGGGGGGGGGGGGGGGGGGGGGGGGGGGGGGGGGGGGGGGGGGGGGGGGGGGGGGGGGGGGGGGGGGGGGGGGGGGGGGGGGGGGGGGGGGGGGGGGGGGGGGGGGGGGGGGGGGGGGGGGGGGGGGGGGGGGGGGGGGGGGGGGGGGGGGGGGGGGGGGGGGGGGGGGGGGGGGGGGGGGGGGGGGGGGGGGGGGGGGGGGGGGGGGGGGGGGGGGGGGGGGGGGGGGGGGGGGGGGGGGGGGGGGGGGGGGGGGGGGGGGGGGGGGGGGGGGGGGGGGGGGGGGGGGGGGGGGGGGGGGGGGGGGGGGGGGGGGGGGGGGGGGGGGGGGGGGGGGGGGGGGGGGGGGGGGGGGGGGGGGGGGGGGGGGGGGGGGGGGGGGGGGGGGGGGGGGGGGGGGGGGGGGGGGGGGGGGGGGGGGGGGGGGGGGGGGGGGGGGGGGGGGGGGGGGGGGGGGGGGGGGGGGGGGGGGGGGGGGGGGGGGGGGGGGGGGGGGGGGGGGGGGGGGGGGGGGGGGGGGGGGGGGGGGGGGGGGGGGGGGGGGGGGGGGGGGGGGGGGGGGGGGGGGGGGGTTTGTACGGTGCAGGACAGAAACTTTGGCTGTAGTGCGCGATTTTACATTTTTAACTGGAAAGTCAATTTGTTATGATTCCTTTTGCACTGTCTTGATATACAACTTGTTTATTTTTCCTAATTTTGGTAGAATTGTTGGGGTAACAGAAGTATGGTGAATGTTCAGATTGCTACAGACTGTTCTGTTTTTGACAGATTCTGTTTTTGATGCATCGTTTGCTTGTTTTGATGAATCTATCAATTTATATTAGTGGATTAAGCCATGGAAAAGTTACGGAACCCAAACGGGATAAAAACGGACGGAGAATTATTTTGGAATATTTGGGATTTTCCGGAGGAAGAATCAACGCGAAACGGTGCCCGAGGTAGACAGGAGATAGGGGCCACGCCCTCCCCCCTGGGCGCGCCTGGCACTCTCCTGGGCCACCCGGAAGGCGGTTGACGCTCTTCTTTTGCCGCAAGAAAGCTAATTTTATGAGAAAAATCTGGGCGAAAGATTCACCCCAATCGGAGTCACGGATCTCCGGATATAAAAGAAACAGTGAAGGGACAGAATCTGGGAACGCAGAAACAGAGAGACACAGAGTAGATCCAATCTCGGAGGGGCTCTCGCCCCTCCCAAGCCATGGGAGCCAAGGACCAGAGGGGAAACCCTTCTCCCATCTAGGGAGAAGGTCAAGGAAGAATAAGAAGAAGGGGGGCTCTCTCCCCCTTGCTTCCGGTGGCGCCAGAACGCCGCGGGGGCCATCATCATCACCGCGATCTTCACCAACACCTCCGCCATCTTCACCAACATCTCCATCACCTTCCCCCTTCTATCTACAGCGGTCCACTCTCCCGCAACCCGCTGTACCCTCTACTTGAACATGGTGCTTTGTGCTTCATATTATTATCCAATGATGTGTTGCCATCCTATGATGTCTGAGTAGATTTGTGTTGTCCTATTGGTGGTTGATGAATTGCTATGATTGATTTAATTTGCTTTTGGTTATGTTGCTGTCCTTTGGTGCCCATCTTATGAGCGCGCGCGTGGATCACATTATAGGGTTAGTTGTATGTTGATAGGACTATGTATTGGAGGGCTAGAGTGACAGAAGCTTCAATCTAGCATAGAAATTGATGCATACGGGATTGAAGGGGGACCAATATATCTTAATGCTATGGTTGGGTTTTACCTTAATGAACGTTAGTAGTTGCGGATTCTTGCTAATAGTTCCAATCATAAGTGCATAGAATTCCCAGTCAGGGATGACATGCTAGCAGTGGCCTCTCCCACATAAAACTTGCTATCGGTCTAGTAAAGTAGTCAATTGCTTAGGGACAATTTCACAACTCCTACTACCACTTGTCCACACTCGCTATATTTACTTTATTGTTTATTTATCTAAACAGCCCCTATTTTCTATTTATGTGCTCTTTATTATCTTGCAAACCTATCCAACAACACCTACAAAGTACTTCTAGTTTCATACTTGTTCTAGGTAAAGTGAACATCAAGCATGCGTAGAGTCGTATCAGTGGCAGATAGGACTTGAGAGAGTATTTGTTCTACCTTTAGATCCTCGTTGGGTTCGACACTTTTACTTACCGAAAGAGGCTACAACTATACCGTATACTTGCGGGTCATCAAGACCTTTTTCTGGCGCCGTTGCCGGGGAGTCATAGCATGGGGTGAATATTCTTGTGTGTGCTTGTTTGCTTTATCACTAAGTAATTTTTATTTGCTGTTCTTAGTTGTTCTCTATCTTTAGTTATGGATATGGAACACGGAATACCAAAAAAATTAGGTGTAGATTCTACTCATGGAGATGGGGAACCTCCTAAAACCCTCGATGCTCGTTATGTGAAAGAAATTATGTACTACTTTAATAATCCTGAGAGAACCCCATTCAACTTTGTTATGGGAGACACGTTGGATCAACGTGAATACTTTAGGGATTATTGCTTGACACAAAAAGGGAAACTATTATGGGATCAAATTCAAATGTTGAAGTGGTATGCTAGGCAACTATGCTTGATGCATGATTATACTTGCTGCTCTAGGATGAAGGCTCCACACCTTCCATTTTCATGCAAATTTAATGATAATGAAACCTTAGCTTGTTATGCTAATGGTATGTATGATTACTATGATGTGGAACAAATAGAAGAATTTGTTGCTTTTATGGGTGCTTATGAGATTGAATCTATGTTTAAAGCGTTTGACGATTTTGATGATTCAGTTTATAGACCAGAAAATCTTGCTATACTTAGATATTGATATGAAAATTATGAATACAATTACAATATTAATGCATTTATTGAGAAAGTCTCCGCTGTCCAAGAAGAGACCAATATTTTGCAGGAAGCTATAAAAGAAGAAATTTATGAAACTATGAGCTCATTGGATGAAAAAGATGATGAGGAGAGCGAAGAACAAAAGGAGGAAGAGCGGATTGATCACCCGTGCCCACCTTCTAATGATAGTAACTCTTCAACTGATACATTGTTTAATTCCCCTTCGTGCTTACCGAAGGATGATTGCTATGATGATTGCTATGATCCCGTTGATTCTCTTGAAATATCCCTTTTTGATGATGCTTGCTATGCTTATGGCCAAGATGCCAATATGAATTATGCTTATGGAGATCAACTTGCTATAGTTCCTTATGTTAAACATGAAATTGTTGCTATTGCACCCATGCACGATAGTCCTATTATCTTTTTGAGTTCTCCCGACTACACTATATCGGAGAAGTTTGCACTTAGTAAGGATTATATTGATGGGTTGCCTTTTACCATTGCACATGATGGTTTTGATGAATGTAATATGCATGTGCTTGCTGCTCCTACTTGCAATTATTATGAGAGAGGAATTATATCTCCGCCTCTTTATGTTTCCGATATGATAGAATTGCAAGAAACTGTTTATACTATGCATTGGCCTTTACTTGGTGTGCATGAATTGTTCTTTTATGACATGCCGATGCATAGGAAGAGAGTTAGACTTTGTTGTTTCTTGATATATGTTACTTTGTGCTCACTACTAACTTACAAATCATTGTTAATTAAAAGTGGCTTTGATATACCTTGGGATCCGGGTGGATTCATTACTTGAGCACTAAATGCCTAGCTTAATGGCTTTAAAGAAAGCGCTGCCAGGGAGATAACCCGTAAGTTTTAGAGAGTCATTTATTTCTGTTGAGTGCTTTCATATAGTTTAAAAACAAACAAATAAAGAGGGGAACCTAAAAACTTTTTAAAAAAGGAAAGTGTAAGTGAGAAAGACAAGCATTGTTGAAGTGGGAGCTAGCCTTGAACTTTGTTCATGCTCACAGAAACTTTGTGAATCCTGATTACAGAAACTTTTCAACAAAAATAATTATCCCCTTGTATAATTCCATTGTATTATAAAAATAATGTGCTAAGGTTTGCCTTTAGGATGTTTGGGGGGGGGGGGGGGGGGGGGGGGGGGGGGGGGGGGGGGGGGGGGGGGGGGGGGGGGGGGGGGGGGGGGGGGGGGGGGGGGGGGGGGGGGGGGGGGGGGGGGGGGGGGGGGGGGGGGGGGGGGGGGGGGGGGGGGGGGGGGGGGGGGGGGGGGGGGGGGGGGGGGGGGGGGGGGGGGGGGGGGGGGGGGGGGGGGGGGGGGGGGGGGGGGGGGGGGGGGGGGGGGGGGGGGGGGGGGGGGGGGGGGGGGGGGGGGGGGGGGGGGGGGGGGGGGGGGGGGGGGGGGGGGGGGGGGGGGGGGGGGGGGGGGGGGGGGGGGGGGGGGGGGGGGGGGGGGAAAACAAAATATGAATTGATTTGCAACAGTACTTAGAATAGTGATTTGCTTTATTATACTAACGGATCTTACCGAGTTTTCTGTTGAAGTTTTGTGCGGATGAAGTGTTCGATGATCGAGAATGTCTCGAGGTGAGAAGAAGGAAGAGAGGCAAGAGCTCAAGCTTGGGGATGCCCGAAGCACCACAAGTAAATAATCAAGGAGACTCAAGCGTCTAAGCTTGGGGATGCTGGGGAGGCATCCCCTCTTTCTTCAGCAAATATCAGTATGTTTTCAGATTCGTTTCGTTCATGCGATATGTGCTATCTTGGAGCGTCTTTTGCGTTAGTTTTCTTTTTATTTTTATTTTATGCACCATGCTGGTATGAGATGGTCCTTGGTTTATTTATAGAATGCTCATTGCACTTCACTTATATCTTTTGAGTATGGCTTTATAGAATGCTTCATGTGCTTCACTTATATCATTTGAAGCTTGGATTGCCTGTTTCTCTTTACATAGACAACCGCCATTTGTAGAATGCTCTTTTGCTTCACTTATACTTGTTAGAGCGTGGGCATATCTTTTGTAGAAAGAATTAAACTCTCTTGCTTCACTTATATCTATCTAGAGAGATGACAGGAACTCGTCATTCACATGGTTAGTCATAAAATCCTACATAAAACTTGTAGATCATTGAATATGATATGTTTGATTCCTTGCAATAGTTTTGAGATATCAAGATGGTGATATTACAGTCATGCTATTCGAGTAATTTTGAAATTGAGAAATACTTTTGTTGAGGTTTGCAAGTCCCGTAGCATGCACGTATGGTGAACCGTTATGTAACGAAGTCGGAGCATGAGGTGTTTATTGATTGTCCTCCTTATGAGTGGCTGTCGGGGACGAGCGATGGTCTTTTCCTACCAATCTATCCCCCTACGAGCATGCGCGTAGTACTTTGTTTCGATGACTAATAGATTTTTGCAATAAGTATGTGAGTTCTTTATGACTAATGTTGAGTCCATGGATTATACGCACTCTCACCCTTCCATCATTGCTAGCCTCTTCGGTACCGTGCATGGCCCTTTCTCACCTCGAGAATTGGTGCAAACTTCGCCGGTGCATCCAAACCCCGTGATATCATACGCTCTATCACACATAAACCTCCTTATATCTTCCTCAAAACAGCCACCAGGGGGGGGGGGGGGGGGGGGGGGGGGGGGGGGGGGGGGGGGGGGGGGGGGGGGGGGGGGGGGGGGGGGGGGGGGGGGGGGGGGGGGGGGGGGGGGGGGGGGGGGGGGGGGGGGGGGGGGGGGGGGGGGGGGGGGGGGGGGGGGGGGGGGGGGGGGGGGGGGGGGGGGGGGGGGGGGGGGGGGGGGGGGGGGGGGGGGGGGGGGGGGGGGGGGGGGGGGGGGGGGGGGGGGGGGGGGGGGGGGGGGGGGGGGGGGGGGGGGGGGGGGGGGGGGGGGGGGGGGGGGGGGGGGGGGGGGGGGGGGGGGGGGGGGGGGGGGGGGGGGGGGGGGGGGGGGGGGGGGGGGGGGGGGGGGGGGGGGGGGGGGGGGGGGGGGGGGGGGGGGGGGGGGGGGGGGGGGGGGGGGGGGGGGGGGGGGGGGGGGGGGGGGGGGGGGGGGGGGGGGGGGGGGGGGGGGGGGGGGGGGGGGGGGGGGGGGGGGGGGGGGGGGGGGGGGGGGGGGGGGGGGGGGGGGGGGGGGGGGGGGGGGGGGGGGGGGGGGGGGGGGGGGGGGGGGGGGGGGGGGGGGGGGGGGGGGGGGGGGGGGGGGGGGGGGGGGGGGGGGGGGGGGGGGGGGGGGGGGGGGGGGGGGGGGGGGGGGGGGGGGGGGGGGGGGGGGGGGGGGGGGGGGGGGGGGGGGGGGGGGGGGGGGGGGGGGGGGGGGGGGGGGGGGGGGGGGGGGGGGGGGGGGGGGGGGGGGGGGGGGGGGGGGGGGGGGGGGGGGGGGGGGGGGGGGGGGGGGGGGGGGGGGGGGGGGGGGGGGGGGGGGGGGGGGGGGGGGGGGGGGGGGGGGGGGGGGGGGGGGGGGGGGGGGGGGGGGGGGGGGGGGGGGGGGGGGGGGGGGGGGGGGGGGGGGGGGGGGGGGGGGGGGGGGGGGGGGGGGGGGGGGGGGGGGGGGGGGGGGGGGGGGGGGGGGGGGGGGGGGGGGGGGGGGGGGGGGGGGGGGGGGGGGGGGGGGGGGGGGGGGGGGGGGGGGGGGGGGGGGGGGGGGGGGGGGGGGGGGGGGGGGGGGGGGGGGGGGGGGGGGGGGGGGGGGGGGGGGGGGGGGGGGGGGGGGGGGGGGGGGGGGGGGGGGGGGGGGGGGGGGGGGGGGGGGGGGGGGGGGGGGGGGGGGGGGGGGGGGGGGGGGGGGGGGGGGGGGGGGGGGGGGGGGGGGGGGGGGGGGGGGGGGGGGGGGGGGGGGGGGGGGGGGGGGGGGGGGGGGGGGGGGGGGGGGGGGGGGGGGGGGGGGGGGGGGGGGGGGGGGGGGGGGGGGGGGGGGGGGGGGGGGGGGGGGGGGGGGGGGGGGGGGGGGGGGGGGGGGGGGGGGGGGGGGGGGGGGGGGGGGGGGGGGGGGGGGGGGGGGGGGGGGGGGGGGGGGGGGGGGGGGGGGGGGGGGGGGGGGGGGGGGGGGGGGGGGGGGGGGGGGGGGGGGGGGGGGGGGGGGGGGGGGGGGGGGGGGGGGGGGGGGGGGGGGGGGGGGGGGGGGGGGGGGGGGGGGGGGGGGGGGGGGGGGGGGGGGGGGGGGGGGGGGGGGGGGGGGGGGGGGGGGGGGGGGGGGGGGGGGGGGGGGGGGGGGGGGGGGGGGGGGGGGGGGGGGGGGGGGGGGGGGGGGGGGGGGGGGGGGGGGGGGGGGGGGGGGGGGGGGGGGGGGGGGGGGGGGGGGGGGGGGGGGGGGGGGGGGGGGGGGGGGGGGGGGGGGGGGGGGGGGGGGGGGGGGGGGGGGGGGGGGGGGGGGGGGGGGGGGGGGGGGGGGGGGGGGGGGGGGGGGGGGGGGGGGGGGGGGGGGGGGGGGGGGGGGGGGGGGGGGGGGGGGGGGGGGGGGGGGGGGGGGGGGGGGGGGGGGGGGGGGGGGGGGGGGGGGGGGGGGGGGGGGGGGGGGGGGGGGGGGGGGGGGGGGGGGGGGGGGGGGGGGGGGGGGGGGGGGGGGGGGGGGGGGGGGGGGGGGGGGGGGGGGGGGGGGGGGGGGGGGGGGGGGGGGGGGGGGGGGGGGGGGGGGGGGGGGGGGGGGGGGGGGGGGGGGGGGGGGGGGGGGGGGGGGGGGGGGGGGGGGGGGGGGGGGGGGGGGGGGGGGGGGGGGGGGGGGGGGGGGGGGGGGGGGGGGGGGGGGGGGGGGGGGGGGGGGGGGGGGGGGGGGGGGGGGGGGGGGGGGGGGGGGGGGGGGCTCACTTTCACTTTTCTTTTTGTGAAGTTTTAAGTTCCCCTCTATATTTTTTTTGTTTTTAAACTATATAAAAGCACTCAATAGAAATAAATGACTCTCTAAAACTCCTGGGTTGTCTCCCTGGTAGCGCTTTCTTTAAAGCCATTAAGCTAGGCATAAAGTGCTCAAGTAATGAATCCACCCGGATCCCAAGGTATATCAAAGCCAATTTTAATTAACAATGATTTGGCATTTAGTAGTGAGCACAAAGCAACATATATCATGCAATGACAAAGTCTAACTCTCTTCCTATGCATCGGCATATCATAAAAGAACAATTCATGCACAACAAGTAAAGGTCAATGCATAGCATAAGCAATTTCTTGCAATTCTATCGTGTTGGAAACAAGAGAGGCGGAGATGTAGTTCCTCTCTCATAATAATTGCAAGTAGGAGCAGCAAGCACATGCATATTACATTCATCAAAATTATCATGTGCAACGGTAAAAGGCAACCCATCAATGTAATCCTTAATAAGTGCAAACTTCTCCGATATGGTGTAGTTTGGAGAATTCAAAAAGATAATAGGACTATCATGTGTGGGTGCAACAACAATAATTTCATTCTTAAGATAAGGAACTATAGCAAGTTCATCTCCATAAGCATAATTCATATTGGCATCTTGGCCATAAGCATAGCAAGCATCAAATTCATTAAAAAGGGATATTTCAAACGAATCAATGGGATCATAGCAATTATAATAGCATTCATCCTTCGGTAAAAAATAAGGGATATTAAATAATGTATGATTTGAAGAGCTACTCTCATCAGAAGGTGGGCACGGGTAGCTAATCCGCTCTTCCTCGTTTTGTTCTTCGCTCTCCTCGTCATCTTTTTCATCTAATGAGCTCACAATTTCATCAATTTCTTCTTCCATAGACTCCTGCAAAATATTAGTCTCTTCTTGGACAGCGGAGACTTTCTTAATAAATATATCAATATAGGAATTGTATTTATAATTTTCATAGCAATATTTAAGGATGGCAAAAATTTTAGGTCTATAAACATCATCATCAAAAGCTTCATATTTTAAAAACAAAGATTCAATTTCATAAGCACCCTTAAAAGCAACAAATTCTTCTATTCATTCCACATCATAATAATCATATCTACCATTGTCATAAGAAGCCAAGGTTTCATTATCATTAAATTTGCATGTAAAGGGAAGGTGTCGAGCCTTCATCCTAGAGCAACAAGTATAATCATATCTCGAGCATAAATTCCAAGCATACCATTGCATCATTTCAATTTGGTCCCATAAAAGTTTTCCTTTTTGAGTCAAGCGATAACCCCTAAAGTATTCACGTTGATCCAACGTTACTCCCATTATCAAGTTGAATGGGGTTTTCTCAGGATTATCAAAGTAGTGCATAATATTTTTCACATAACAAGCATTGAGGGTTTTAGGAGGTTCCCCATCTCCATGAGTAGCAAGTACCACTAATTTTTTTGGTGTTTCGTGTTCCATATCCATAACTAAAGATAGAGAACAACTTAGAACAGATAATAAAAACTACTTAGTGATAAAGCAAACAAGCACACACGAGAATATTCACCCCACGCTATTGCTCCCCGGCAACGGCGCCAGAAAAAGGTCTTGATAACCCACAAGTATAGGGTCGTTTGTAGCATTCTTCGATAAATAAGAGTGTCGAACCCAACGAGGAGCTAAAGGTAGAACAAATATTCCCTCAAGTTCTATCGACCACCGATACAACTCTATGCACACTTGACATTTGCTTTACCTAAAACAAGTATAAAACTAGGAGTACTTTGCGAGAATAAAACTATGAATAAATTGCAAGGTAATAAAAGTGGATAGCTTTTGTCAACAAGAAAGTCATTTGTCCCTAGGCAATCGATAACAAGTACCGGTAATCATTCTTGCAATTCTACATGAGGGAGAGGCATGAGCTAACATACTTTTTCTACTTGGATCATATGCACTTATGATTGGAACTCTAGCAAGCATCCGCAACTACTAAAGATCATTAAGGTCATGAAACCCAACCATAGCATTAAGTATCAAGTCCTCTTTACTCCCATACGCCATAACCCACTTATCCGCGTTTAGGCTGTTGTCACCCCCGCAACACCGACAATAAGCAAACCATGAACATATTGCAACACCCTATAGCGGGGGCCCCTCCATTTGCGTGACACGGAGGGCGCCGTAGGACAGCACCATAAATAAAATATACAATCATACCAACCAAGATCACGATTAGCTCACAGGACAAAACGAATCTACTCAAACATCATAGGATAACCATAGATCATTGGGAAATAATATATGGAGTTGAGCACCATGTTTAAGTAGAGATTACAGCGGGAAGAAGAGGTGTTACACCGCTGCATAGAGGGGGAGAAAGTTGGTGATGACGGTAGCAAGATTGTTGATGTAGATCGTCGTCATGATCCTTGCCCCGGCGGCACTCCGGCGCCACCGGGAGAGAGGGGGAGAGAGCCCCCCTACTTCTTCTTCTTCCTTGGCCTCCCCCCTAGATGGGAGAAGAGTTCTCCCTCTGGTCCATGGCCTCCATGGAGACGGAGGGGCGGGAGCCCCTCCGAGATTGGATCTCCCTCTCTGTTCTCTTCTGTTTCGCGTTCCTGTTTTCTGGCCCTTCACCGTTTCTTAAATTCCCAGAGATCCGTAACTCCGATTGTGCTAAAAAAATTACATGATTTTTTTCCATAAATTATCTTTCTTGCACCAGACGAAGGGCCCCAACCGACTTACGAGGAGGGCATAAGACACCTGGGCGCGCCAGGTGGTGCCCGACGCGCCCTGGTGGGTTGTGGTCACTGTGGGCCCCCGTTTACGTTGATTTCAAGTCCCAAAAATCACATATATTCTGAAATAATTCTCCGTCAATTTTTATCGTGTTTGGACTTCATTTGATATGGATTTTCTGCAAAATGAAAAACATGCAACAAATAAGAACTGGCAATGGGCACTGGATCAATATGTTAGTCCAAATAAATCATATAAAATGTTGCCAAAAGTGTATAAAAGTTGTATAATATTGGCATGAAATAATCAAAAATTATAGATACGATGGAGACGTATCACGGACCTGTAGGTCTGTGGTAAAATACTCACGCATCATCGGAGGGGCAACAAGGATGATGAAGAACCCCTCCATGATCGTTGCCCCCTCCGGCAGAGTGCCGGAAAAGGCCTCTAGATTGGATCTCGTGGTTTTGGAACTTGCGGTTGCGGAAAAAGTATTTCCTCGACTCCCCTAGGGTTTTTGGGATTTTAGAGTATTTATAGAGACGGAGGTAGGTCAAGACGGTGCCCGTGGGCTCCACTACCCACCAGGGCGCGCCGAAGGCCCCTAGCGCGCCCTGGTGCCTAGTGGGCCCCACGGGCCTCCTCTCATGTACTCCAGAAGCTTCCAGGGCCTCTTCCTGCCAGAAAAAATTTCAAAAAGTTTCGTGGCATTTGGACTTCGTTTGGTATTGATATTCTGCAAAGTAAAAACAAGCAAAAACAGCAACTGGCACTGGGCACTAAGTTAATAGGTTAGTCCTAGAAAATGATATAAAGTTGCTAGTAAATGTATATAAAACATCCAAGATTGATAATATAACAGCATGTGATAATAAAAAAGTATAGATACATTGGAGACGTATCACTAGACAGTTGCTATAGTACTTCACTTATATATTTTTGAGCATGGCGGTGGTTATATTTTAAAGAAATACACTCTCATGCTTCACTTATATTATTTTGAGAGTTGTTAAGATTAAATTTTAAAGAAATACACTCTCATGCTTCACTTATATTATTTTGAGAGTTGTTAAGATTAAATTTTAAAGAAATGAGCTCTCATGATTCACTTATATCTTTTTGAGAGTTGATAATAGTGATGGTAATTTGTACAAGATACGAAGTTGGTCCCAATATGATGAATATCCAAGAGGGATATAATAAAAACTTTCATATAGATCATTGGATGTGATAAGCTTGATTCCTTGCAATAGTTTTGCGATATGAAGATGATAATATGTGAGTTATGCTAGTGAGTAATTATGCTTTAGTAAGAATAGCACATATGCCCGTGCGTTGCAACGGGAGGGATATTTCTTTGCGAGAAGCAATGGGAGAGATAATTGATGTGTCCACCAAAAATGATCTCCATAGCGGTGCGATAGAGAGAGGAGTTGTGGTCTTCTCGCGGGTCATGTTTGTCCCGCGAGATCTTGATAGTGGTGGGGTTAGTCGGCGTGGCGGTAACCATCCAACCCGTGCTTTTTTTCCTCCGGGTCCGTCTCTGTCTTGGTGTTGTGTCTGCCTCCTCATTTGGTAGCTATGCGGCGACCTTCGGGGCACGGTTGCTTCGACCACTCTCTCTTATGATGGCATAACTAGATAGATTACCAATTGTAGTGCATAAATCCCATTTCGTTAGCATATTTAGCACATAACCAGGCATTAGTGTCCCTTCTTTATTAGGGTTTATTCTCTTTGGTTATTTTAGCGCTCACATGCCTACAATTTTTTATTCGAGCCAAACCAACATATTCTCTTTTATTGGCCCAAGCAAAAAAATTGCTCCCTCGGACGACCCAGTAGGGGAGTGCGGCTGAGGCCCAATACTTCCTGTGCGACGGAGCAATTTTTTTATCTTGGGCCAACCGCGTGGGGGCTACTATACGACACTAGTTGCGTAAAATAACATGTGGGACGCACATCAGTTCGTGTATGGACCAGCACACTGGTAGGCAAGACGACCTGTGTTTGTAAGGCGCGAAAAAATACAAGAAATGATTAGTTGAAGGATCGAAATCATGCCCTCAAAGACCCGACTACGTGCTACTAGCCACTCGAAGAAACGAGTCCTACCAACCAATGGCCAGCTCAAACCTTTAAGATCATACTCCAATGTCAGATTGGAAACAATTTTTGTTTTTTTGAACTAAAAAAAATATAAATTGTTGAATATTCTTGGAAACATGAATAATTTTGAAAATCCCAAACATTTTTTCGAAATTCTATGCATTTTTAGAAATACACAACAAAATTTGGAGCATTCGAAATTCAAAATATTATTTGAAAACATGAACCTTTTATAATAACATGAATATTTTTTGAATTTGTGTTTTTTTAAAGGACACACATTTTGAACATTCAGGGCAATTTTTGAAAATGTGCTTCTTTAAACTCGGACATTATTCTGAATTTGCGAACATTTCACTAAAACAAGGATATTTTTCGTATTTCGAACATATTTAAAATGCAATCTTTTAAAAAAATCTCGAACAAGTTTAGAAAACACATAGAAAAAATGAAACATTTTTTAAACATCTAAACCAATTTTGGAATGAGAACAAAGATTTAATGTTCTGAACATTTTTCAAAACAAAATATATTTTAAAATTCCAAACATTAAAAAAATGATTTTTCCTGATATTATGATTTTTTTAAAAAAATTTGAATTTACAAAAAAGGGAGAAAGAAAAATAAACTTGAAAGGAAAAAGACAAAAGAAACAGGAAAGAAAAATAGAAAGAAATGGAAAGAGAAAAATAGAAACATAACACAAAACAAAAAAAAGAATGGTTCAGCCCAGCTTGGGTGCCGTGTGCGGATTTGCGACTATTATTGGAATGAGAACTAGGATTTAATGTTCTTAAAATTTTCTAAAATGGGATATATTTTAAAAATTCTGAACATTTTTTAAAAATTTGATTCTTTATGATATTATGAACTTCTTTGAAAATTTTGAATTTACAAAAAAAGGGAGAAAGAAAAATAAATTTGAAATGAAAAAATACAAAAGAAACAGGAATAAAAAGAGAAAGAAAAGAAAAAAGAAAAATACAAACATAACACACAAAAAATAGAAAACTGTTCAGCCCAGCTTGGGCGCCCTATGCGAATTTTGACTATTTGGTGCTCAATGCGATAAATAGGGTTTTCCCACCTGCGTGGGCACGAAAATAACTGGGCTGGCTTTGTTGGGCCACATTGTAGGCGGCCCATGTACGAAATTCTGGCGTTTTTCCTTTTCTAATAGACGAACGAAAAAAAATTAGAACCACCTCGAATAGAAAAAAAATCTTTTCCATGGTGAACGGATGAAAAATCGGAGAAACGCTATGTTTTTGCTGCTCGAGGAAATTAATGGGTCATTAATCAATAAATAATGGAGGCGTTAATTACTGAATCATTTTTGATTATTTTGGATCACGACTTGGACGTGGGGTTTACTCCCACGACCTACCCGGTCGTCGCATCATTCTAGATCATTGCGCCGCTACGCTTGTCTTCTCCATCCCTCCTTCCGGCGTGCACCACGAGAAGGGACAGCAGTGTGACGCCCCCGGCTCAATCGTGCACTAATCATACACGCAAATGCACGCGATCAAGCCTAAGGACTCACGGGAAGATATCATAACACAACTCGAAAACATAAATAAAGTCATACAAGCTTTATATTACAAGCCAGGGGCCTCGAGGGCTCAAATACATAAGCTCGATGTCATACAAGCATC
>JAAAWM010008657.1:0-15744 GCA_036873465.1 Thinopyrum obtusiflorum
CCATGGCACCTCCAAGATAATCTAAGGACGTCTAAAAGCCAAAGCTTGGGGATGCCCCGGAAGGCACCCCGTCTTTTGTCTACTTCTATCCGTAACTTTACTTGGAGCTATATTTTTATTCACCACATGATATGTGTTTTGCTTGCAGCGTCTTGTATGATTTGAGTCTTTACTTTTTTGTTTACCACAATCATCCTTGCTGTACACACCTTTTGAGAGAGCCATACATGATTTGTAATTTGTTAGAATACTCTATGTGCTTCGCTTATATCTTTTGAGTTATATAGTTTTGCTCTAGTACTTCACTTATATCTTTTAGAGCACGGTGGTGGATTTGTTTTATAGAAACTATTGATCTTTCATGATTCACTTAGATTATTTTGAGAGTCTTAAATAGCATGGTAATTTGCTTAAATAATCCTCATATGCTAGGTATTCAAGATTAGTAAAAAATTTCCTAGGAATGTTTTGAATACTAAGAGAAGTTTGATGCTTGATGATTGTTTTGAGATATGGAGGTAATAATATCAAAGTCGTGCTAGTTGAGTAGTTGTGAAATTGAGAAATGCTCGTGTTGAAGTTTGCAAGTCCCGTAGCATGCACATATGGTAAACGTTATGTAACAATTTTGAAACATGAGGTGTTATTTGATTGTCCTCCTTATGAGTGGCGGTCGGGGACGAGCGATGGTATTTTCCTACCAATCTATCCCCCTAGGAGCATGCGCGTAGTGCCGAGGTTTTTGATGACTTGTAGATTTTTGCAATAAGTATGTGAGTTCTTTATGACTAATGTTGAGTCCATGGATTATACGCATTCTCACCCATCCATCCTTGCTAGCCTCTTCGGTACCATGCATTGCCCTTTCTCACATTGAGAGTTGGCGCAAACTTCGCCAGTGCATCCAAACCCCATGATATGAAACGCTCTTTCACACATAAACCTCCTTATATCTTCCTCAAAACAGACACCATACCTACCTATTATGGCATTTCCATAGCCATTCTGAGATATATTGCCATGCAACTTTCCACCATTCCGTTTATCATGACACATTCATTATTGTCATATTGCTTAGCATGATCATGTAGTTGACATAGTATTTGTGGAAAAGCCACCATTCATAATTCTTTCATACATGTCACTCTTGGTCCATTGCATATCCCGGTACACCGCCGGAGGCATTCATATAGAGTCATATTTTGTTCTAGTATCAAGTTGTAATCATTGAGTAGTAAATAGATAGAAGTGTGATGATCATCATTTTCTAGAGCATTGTCCCAAGTGAGGAATAATAAAAAAAGAGAAAGGCCATATATAAAAAAAAGAGAAAGGCCAAATAAAAAATGAGAGAAAAAGATAGAAGGGACAATGTTACTATCCTTTGGCACACTTGTGCTTCAAAGTAGCACCGTAATCTTCATGATAGAGAGTCTCTTGTTTTGTCACTTTCATATACTAGTGGGGGGGGGGGGGGGGGGGGGGGGGGGGGGGGGGGGGGGGGGGGGGGGGGGGGGGACTAGTGGGAATTTTTCATTATAGAACTTGGCTTGTATATTCCAACAATGGACCTCCTCAAGTGCCCTAGGTCTTCGTGAGCAAGCAAGTTGGATGCACACCCACTTAGTTTCTTTTGTTGAGCTTTCATACATTTATAGCTCTAGTGCATCCGTTGCATGGCAATCCCTACTCCTTGCATTAACATCAATCGGTGGGCATCTCCATAGCCCATTGATTACCTCGTTGATGTGAGACTTTCTCCTTTTTGTCCTCTCCACATAACCCCCCTCATTATATTCTATTCCACCCATAGTGCTATGTCCATGGGGGGGGGGGGGGGGGGGGGGGGGGGGGGGGGGGGGGGGGGGGGGGGGGGGGGGGGGGGGGGGGGGGGGGGGGGGGGGGGGGGGGGGGGGGGGGGGGGGGGGGGGGGGGGGGGGGGGGGGGGGGGGGGGGGGGGGGGGGGGGGGGGGGGGGGGGGGGGGGGGGGGGGGGGGGGGGGGGGGGGGGGGGGGGGGGGGGGGGGGGGGGGGGGGGGGGGGGGGGGGGGGGGGGGGGGGGGGGGGGGGGGGGGGGGGGGGGGGGGGGGGGGGGGGGGGGGGGGGGGGGGGGGGGGGGGGGGGGGGGGGGGGGGGGGGGGGGGGGGGGGGGGGGGGGGGGGGGGGGGGGGGGGGGGGGGGGGGGGGGGGGGGGGGGGGGGGGGGGGGGGGGGGGGGGGGGGGGGGGGGGGGGGGGGGGGGGGGGGGGGGGGGGGGGGGGGGGGGGGGGGGGGGGGGGGGGGGGGGGGGGGGGGGGGGGGGGGGGGGGGGGGGGGGGGGGGGGGGGGGGGGGGGGGGGGGGGGGGGGGGGGGGGGGGGGGGGGGGGGGGGGGGGGGGGGGGGGGGGGGGGGGGGGGGGGGGGGGGGGGGGGGGGGGGGGGGGGGGGGGGGGGGGGGGGGGGGGGGGGGGGGGGGGGGGGGGGGGGGGGGGGGGGGGGGGGGGGGGGGGGGGGGGGGGGGGGGGGGGGGGGGGGGGGGGGGGGGGGGGGGGGGGGGGGGGGGGGGGGGGGGGGGGGGGGGGGGGGGGGGGGGGGGGGGGGGGGGGGGGGGGGGGGGGGGGGGGGGGGGGGGGGGGGGGGGGGGGGGGGGGGGGGGGGGGGGGGGGGGGGGGGGGGGGGGGGGGGGGGGGGGGGGGGGGGGGGGGGGGGGGGGGGGGGGGGGGGGGGGGGGGGGGGGGGGGGGGGGGGGGGGGGGGGGGGGGGGGGGGGGGGGGGGGGGGGGGGGGGGGGGGGGGGGGGGGGGGGGGGGGGGGGGGGGGGGGGGGGGGGGGGGGGGGGGGGGGGGGGGGGGGGGGGGGGGGGGGGGGGGGGGGGGGGGGGGGGGGGGGGGGGGGGGGGGGGGGGGGGGGGGGGGGGGGGGGGGGGGGGGGGGGGGGGGGGGGGGGGGGGGGGGGGGGGGGGGGGGGGGGGGGGGGGGGGGGGGGGGGGGGGGGGGGGGGGGGGGGGGGGGGGGGGGGGGGGGGGGGGGGGGGGGGGGGGGGGGGGGGGGGGGGGGGGGGGGGGGGGGGGGGGGGGGGGGGGGGGGGGGGGGGGGGGGGGGGGGGGGGGGGGGGGGGGGGGGGGGGGGGGGGGGGGGGGGGGGGGGGGGGGGGGGGGGGGGGGGGGGGGGGGGGGGGGGGGGGGGGGGGGGGGGGGGGGGGGGGGGGGGGGGGGGGGGGGGGGGGGGGGGGGGGGGGGGGGGGGGGGGGGGGGGGGGGGGGGGGGGGGGGGGGGGGGGGGGGGGGGGGGGGGGGGGGGGGGGGGGGGGGGGGGGGGGGGGGGGGGGGGGGGGGGGGGGGGGGGGGGGGGGGGGGGGGGGGGGGGGGGGGGGGGGGGGGGGGGGGGGGGGGGGGGGGGGGGGGGGGGGGGGGGGGGGGGGGGGGGGGGGGGGGGGGGGGGGGGGGGGGGGGGGGGGGGGGGGGGGGGGGGGGGGGGGGGGGGGGGGGGGGGGGGGGGGGGGGGGGGGGGGGGGGGGGGGGGGGGGGGGGGGGGGGGGGGGGGGGGGGGGGGGGGGGGGGGGGGGGGGGGGGGGGGGGGGGGGGGGGGGGGGGGGGGGGGGGGGGGGGGGGGGGGGGGGGGGGGGGGGGGGGGGGGGGGGGGGGGGGGGGGGGGGGGGGGGGGGGGGGGGGGGGGGGGGGGGGGGGGGGGGGGGGGGGGGGGGGGGGGGGGGGGGGGGGGGGGGGGGGGGGGGGGGGGGGGGGGGGGGGGGGGGGGGGGGGGGGGGGGGGGGGGGGGGGGGGGGGGGGGGGGGGGGGGGGGGGGGGGGGGGGGGGGGGGGGGGGGGGGGGGGGGGGGGGGGGGGGGGGGGGGGGGGGGGGGGGGGGGGGGGGGGGGGGGGGGGGGGGGGGGGGGGGGGGGGGGGGGGGGGGGGGGGGGGGGGGGGGGGGGGGGGGGGGGGGGGGGGGGGGGGGGGGGGGGGGGGGGGGGGGGGGGGGGGGGGGGGGGGGGGGGGGGGGGGGGGGGGGGGGGGGGGGGGGGGGGGGGGGGGGGGGGGGGGGGGGGGGGGGGGGGGGGGGGGGGGGGGGGGGGGGGGGGGGGGGGGGGGGGGGGGGGGGGGGGGGGGGGGGGGGGGGGGGGGGGGGGGGGGGGGGGGGGGGGGGGGGGGGGGGGGGGGGGGGGGGGGGGGGGGGGGGGGGGGGGGGGGGGGGGGGGGGGGGGGGGGGGGGGGGGGGGGGGGGGGGGGGGGGGGGGGGGGGGGGGGGGGGGGGGGGGGGGGGGGGGGGGGGGGGGGGGGGGGGGGGGGGGGGGGGGGGGGGGGGGGGGGGGGGGGGGGGGGGGGGGGGGGGGGGGGGGGGGGGGGGGGGGGGGGGGGGGGGGGGGGGGGGGGGGGGGGGGGGGGGGGGGGGGGGGGGGGGGGGGGGGGGGGGGGGGGGGGGGGGGGGGGGGGGGGGGGGGGGGGGGGGGGGGGGGGGGGGGGGGGGGGGGGGGGGGGGGGGGGGGGGGGGGGGGGGGGGGGGGGGGGGGGGGGGGGGGGGGGGGGGGGGGGGGGGGGGGGGGGGGGGGGGGGGGGGGGGGGGGGGGGGGGGGGGGGGGGGGGGGGGGGGGGGGGGGGGGGGGGGGGGGGGGGGGGGGGGGGGGGGGGGGGGGGGGGGGGGGGGGGGGGGGGGGGGGGGGGGGGGGGGGGGGGGGGGGGGGGGGGGGGGGGGGGGGGGGGGGGGGGGGGGGGGGGGGGGGGGGGGGGGGGGGGGGGGGGGGGGGGGGGGGGGGGGGGGGGGGGGGGGGGGGGGGGGGGGGGGGGGGGGGGGGGGGGGGGGGGGGGGGGGGGGGGGGGGGGGGGGGGGGGGGGGGGGGGGGGGGGGGGGGGGGGGGGGGGGGGGGGGGGGGGGGGGGGGGGGGGGGGGGGGGGGGGGGGGGGGGGGGGGGGGGGGGGGGGGGGGGGGGGGGGGGGGGGGGGGGGGGGGGGGGGGGGGGGGGGGGGGGGGGGGGGGGGGGGGGGGGGGGGGGGGGGGGGGGGGGGGGGGGGGGGGGGGGGGGGGGGGGGGGGGGGGGGGGGGGGGGGGGGGGGGGGGGGGGGGGGGGGGGGGGGGGGGGGGGGGGGGGGGGGGGGGGGGGGGGGGGGGGGGGGGGGGGGGGGGGGGGGGGGGGGGGGGGGGGGGGGGGGGGGGGGGGGGGGGGGGGGGGGGGGGGGGGGGGGGGGGGGGGGGGGGGGGGGGGGGGGGGGGGGGGGGGGGGGGGGGGGGGGGGGGGGGGGGGGGGGGGGGGGGGGGGGGGGGGGGGGGGGGGGGGGGGGGGGGGGGGGGGGGGGGGGGGGGGGGGGGGGGGGGGGGGGGGGGGGGGGGGGGGGGGGGGGGGGGGGGGGGGGGGGGGGGGGGGGGGGGGGGGGGGGGGGGGGGGGGGGGGGGGGGGGGGGGGGGGGGGGGGGGGGGGGGGGGGGGGGGGGGGGGGGGGGGGGGGGGGGGGGGGGGGGGGGGGGGGGGGGGGGGGGGGGGGGGGGGGGGGGGGGGGGGGGGGGGGGGGGGGGGGGGGGGGGGGGGGGGGGGGGGGGGGGGGGGGGGGGGGGGGGGGGGGGGGGGGGGGGGGGGGGGGGGGGGGGGGGGGGGGGGGGGGGGGGGGGGGGGGGGGGGGGGGGGGGGGGGGGGGGGGGGGGGGGGGGGGGGGGGGGGGGGGGGGGGGGGGGGGGGGGGGGGGGGGGGGGGGGGGGGGGGGGGGGGGGGGGGGGGGGGGGGGGGGGGGGGGGGGGGGGGGGGGGGGGGGGGGGGGGGGGGGGGGGGGGGGGGGGGGGGGGGGGGGGGGGGGGGGGGGGGGGGGGGGGGGGGGGGGGGGGGGGGGGGGGGGGGGGGGGGGGGGGGGGGGGGGGGGGGGGGGGGGGGGGGGGGGGGGGGGGGGGGGGGGGGGGGGGGGGGGGGGGGGGGGGGGGGGGGGGGGGGGGGGGGGGGGGGGGGGGGGGGGGGGGGGGGGGGGGGGGGGGGGGGGGGGGGGGGGGGGGGGGGGGGGGGGGGGGGGGGGGGGGGGGGGGGGGGGGGGGGGGGGGGGGGGGGGGGGGGGGGGGGGGGGGGGGGGGGGGGGGGGGGGGGGGGGGGGGGGGGGGGGGGGGGGGGGGGGGGGGGGGGGGGGGGGGGGGGGGGGGGGGGGGGGGGGGGGGGGGGGGGGGGGGGGGGGGGGGGGGGGGGGGGGGGGGGGGGGGGGGGGGGGGGGGGGGGGGGGGGGGGGGGGGGGGGGGGGGGGGGGGGGGGGGGGGGGGGGGGGGGGGGGGGGGGGGGGGGGGGGGGGGGGGGGGGGGGGGGGGGGGGGGGGGGGGGGGGGGGGGGGGGGGGGGGGGGGGGGGGGGGGGGGGGGGGGGGGGGGGGGGGGGGGGGGGGGGGGGGGGGGGGGGGGGGGGGGGGGGGGGGGGGGGGGGGGGGGGGGGGGGGGGGGGGGGGGGGGGGGGGGGGGGGGGGGGGGGGGGGGGGGGGGGGGGGGGGGGGGGGGGGGGGGGGGGGGGGGGGGGGGGGGGGGGGGGGGGGGGGGGGGGGGGGGGGGGGGGGGGGGGGGGGGGGGGGGGGGGGGGGGGGGGGGGGGGGGGGGGGGGGGGGGGGGGGGGGGGGGGGGGGGGGGGGGGGGGGGGGGGGGGGGGGGGGGGGGGGGGGGGGGGGGGGGGGGGGGGGGGGGGGGGGGGGGGGGGGGGGGGGGGGGGGGGGGGGGGGGGGGGGGGGGGGGGGGGGGGGGGGGGGGGGGGGGGGGGGGGGGGGGGGGGGGGGGGGGGGGGGGGGGGGGGGGGGGGGGGGGGGGGGGGGGGGGGGGGGGGGGGGGGGGGGGGGGGGGGGGGGGGGGGGGGGGGGGGGGGGGGGGGGGGGGGGGGGGGGGGGGGGGGGGGGGGGGGGGGGGGGGGGGGGGGGGGGGGGGGGGGGGGGGGGGGGGGGGGGGGGGGGGGGGGGGGGGGGGGGGGGGGGGGGGGGGGGGGGGGGGGGGGGGGGGGGGGGGGGGGGGGGGGGGGGGGGGGGGGGGGGGGGGGGGGGGGGGGGGGGGGGGGGGGGGGGGGGGGGGGGGGGGGGGGGGGGGGGGGGGGGGGGGGGGGGGGGGGGGGGGGGGGGGGGGGGGGGGGGGGGGGGGGGGGGGGGGGGGGGGGGGGGGGGGGGGGGGGGGGGGGGGGGGGGGGGGGGGGGGGGGGGGGGGGGGGGGGGGGGGGGGGGGGGGGGGGGGGGGGGGGGGGGGGGGGGGGGGGGGGGGGGGGGGGGGGGGGGGGGGGGGGGGGGGGGGGGGGGGGGGGGGGGGGGGGGGGGGGGGGGGGGGGGGGGGGGGGGGGGGGGGGGGGGGGGGGGGGGGGGGGGGGGGGGGGGGGGGGGGGGGGGGGGGGGGGGGGGGGGGGGGGGGGGGGGGGGGGGGGGGGGGGGGGGGGGGGGGGGGGGGGGGGGGGGGGGGGGGGGGGGGGGGGGGGGGGGGGGGGGGGGGGGGGGGGGGGGGGGGGGGGGGGGGGGGGGGGGGGGGGGGGGGGGGGGGGGGGGGGGGGGGGGGGGGGGGGGGGGGGGGGGGGGGGGGGGGGGGGGGGGGGGGGGGGGGGGGGGGGGGGGGGGGGGGGGGGGGGGGGGGGGGGGGGGGGGGGGGGGGGGGGGGGGGGGGGGGGGGGGGGGGGGGGGGGGGGGGGGGGGGGGGGGGGGGGGGGGGGGGGGGGGGGGGGGGGGGGGGGGGGGGGGGGGGGGGGGGGGGGGGGGGGGGGGGGGGGGGGGGGGGGGGGGGGGGGGGGGGGGGGGGGGGGGGGGGGGGGGGGGGGGGGGGGGGGGGGGGGGGGGGGGGGGGGGGGGGGGGGGGGGGGGGGGGGGGGGGGGGGGGGGGGGGGGGGGGGGGGGGGGGGGGGGGGGGGGGGGGGGGGGGGGGGGGGGGGGGGGGGGGGGGGGGGGGGGGGGGGGGGGGGGGGGGGGGGGGGGGGGGGGGGGGGGGGGGGGGGGGGGGGGGGGGGGGGGGGGGGGGGGGGGGGGGGGGGGGGGGGGGGGGGGGGGGGGGGGGGGGGGGGGGGGGGGGGGGGGGGGGGGGGGGGGGGGGGGGGGGGGGGGGGGGGGGGGGGGGGGGGGGGGGGGGGGGGGGGGGGGGGGGGGGGGGGGGGGGGGGGGGGGGGGGGGGGGGGGGGGGGGGGGGGGGGGGGGGGGGGGGGGGGGGGGGGGGGGGGGGGGGGGGGGGGGGGGGGGGGGGGGGGGGGGGGGGGGGGGGGGGGGGGGGGGGGGGGGGGGGGGGGGGGGGGGGGGGGGGGGGGGGGGGGGGGGGGGGGGGGGGGGGGGGGGGGGGGGGGGGGGGGGGGGGGGGGGGGGGGGGGGGGGGGGGGGGGGGGGGGGGGGGGGGGGGGGGGGGGGGGGGGGGGGGGGGGGGGGGGGGGGGGGGGGGGGGGGGGGGGGGGGGGGGGGGGGGGGGGGGGGGGGGGGGGGGGGGGGGGGGGGGGGGGGGGGGGGGGGGGGGGGGGGGGGGGGGGGGGGGGGGGGGGGGGGGGGGGGGGGGGGGGGGGGGGGGGGGGGGGGGGGGGGGGGGGGGGGGGGGGGGGGGGGGGGGGGGGGGGGGGGGGGGGGGGGGGGGGGGGGGGGGGGGGGGGGGGGGGGGGGGGGGGGGGGGGGGGGGGGGGGGGGGGGGGGGGGGGGGGGGGGGGGGGGGGGGGGGGGGGGGGGGGGGGGGGGGGGGGGGGGGGGGGGGGGGGGGGGGGGGGGGGGGGGGGGGGGGGGGGGGGGGGGGGGGGGGGGGGGGGGGGGGGGGGGGGGGGGGGGGGGGGGGGGGGGGGGGGGGGGGGGGGGGGGGGGGGGGGGGGGGGGGGGGGGGGGGGGGGGGGGGGGGGGGGGGGGGGGGGGGGGGGGGGGGGGGGGGGGGGGGGGGGGGGGGGGGGGGGGGGGGGGGGGGGGGGGGGGGGGGGGGGGGGGGGGGGGGGGGGGGGGGGGGGGGGGGGGGGGGGGGGGGGGGGGGGGGGGGGGGGGGGGGGGGGGGGGGGGGGGGGGGGGGGGGGGGGGGGGGGGGGGGGGGGGGGGGGGGGGGGGGGGGGGGGGGGGGGGGGGGGGGGGGGGGGGGGGGGGGGGGGGGGGGGGGGGGGGGGGGGGGGGGGGGGGGGGGGGGGGGGGGGGGGGGGGGGGGGGGGGGGGGGGGGGGGGGGGGGGGGGGGGGGGGGGGGGGGGGGGGGGGGGGGGGGGGGGGGGGGGGGGGGGGGGGGGGGGGGGGGGGGGGGGGGGGGGGGGGGGGGGGGGGGGGGGGGGGGGGGGGGGGGGGGGGGGGGGGGGGGGGGGGGGGGGGGGGGGGGGGGGGGGGGGGGGGGGGGGGGGGGGGGGGGGGGGGGGGGGGGGGGGGGGGGGGGGGGGGGGGGGGGGGGGGGGGGGGGGGGGGGGGGGGGGGGGGGGGGGGGGGGGGGGGGGGGGGGGGGGGGGGGGGGGGGGGGGGGGGGGGGGGGGGGGGGGGGGGGGGGGGGGGGGGGGGGGGGGGGGGGGGGGGGGGGGGGGGGGGGGGGGGGGGGGGGGGGGGGGGGGGGGGGGGGGGGGGGGGGGGGGGGGGGGGGGGGGGGGGGGGGGGGGGGGGGGGGGGGGGGGGGGGGGGGGGGGGGGGGGGGGGGGGGGGGGGGGGGGGGGGGGGGGGGGGGGGGGGGGGGGGGGGGGGGGGGGGGGGGGGGGGGGGGGGGGCTTATTGCAAAAATCTACAATTCATCAAAAACCAAGCACTACGCGCATGCTCCTAGGGGATAGATTGGTAGGAAAAGACCATCGCTCGTCCCCGACCGCCACTCATATGGATGACAATCAAAGAACACCTCATGTTTCAAATTTGTTACACAACGTTTACCATACGTGCATGCTACGGGACTTGCAAGCTTCAACACAAGTATTTCTCAAATTCACAATTACTCAACTAGCACAACTCTAATATTACCATCTTCATATCTCAAAACAATCATCAACTATCAAACTTCTCATAGCATTCAATGCACTCTATATGAAAGTTTTTATTATATCCATCTTGGATGCCTATCATATTAGGACTAGTTTCATAACCAAAGCAAATTGCCATGCTGTTTAGGACTCTCAAAATAATATAAGTGAAGCATGAGAGTTCATCTATTTCTTCAAAATAAAACCACCGCCGAGCTCTAAAAGGATATAAGTGAAGCACTAGAGCAAACAACAAACTACTCCGAATGATATAAGTGAAGATCAATGAGTAGTTGAATAATTATGTAACTATGTGAAGACTCTCTAACATTTAAGAATTTAAGATCTTGGTATGTTACTCAAACAGCAAGCAAAACAAAAGAAAATAAAATGACGCTCCAAGCAAAACACATATCATGTGGTGAATAAAAATATAGCTCCAAGTAAAGTTACCGATGAACGAAGACGAAAGAGGGGATGCCATCCGGGGCATCCCCAAGCTTAGGCTCTTGGTTGTCCTTGAATATTACCTTGGGGTGCCTTGGGCATCCCCATGCTTAGGCTCTTGCCACTCCTTATTCCATAGTCCATCGAATCTTTACCCAAAACTTGGAAACTTCACAACACAAAACTCAACAGAAAACTCGTAAGCTCTGTTAGTATAAGAAAATAAATCACCACTTAGGTACTGTTGTGAGCTCATTATAAATTCATATTGTTGTAATATCTAGTGTATTCCAACTTCTCTATGGTTCATACCCTCCGATAGTACTCATAGATTCATCAAAATAAGCAAGCAACACAATGAAAACATAATCTGTCAAAAACAGAACAGTCTGTAGTAATCTGTATCAAACGTATACTTCTGGACTCCAAAAATTCTGAAATAAAATGGTGGACCTGAGTAATTTGTCTATTAATCATCTTCAAAAAGAATCAACCTAAAAGCACTCTCCAGTAAAAAATGGCAGCTAATCTCGTGAGCGCTAAAGTTTCTGTTTTTTACAGCAAGATCGCATAGACTTCACCCAAGTCTTCCCAAAGGTTCTACTTGGCACAAACACTAATCAAAACATAAAACCACATCTAACCAGAGGCTAGATGAATTATTTATTACTAAACAGGAGTAAAAAGCAAAGAACAAAAATAAAATTGGGTTGCCTCCCAACAAGCGCTAACGTTTAACGCCCCTAGCTAGGCATGATGATTTCAATGATGCTCACATAAAAGATAAGAATTGAAACATAAAGTGTCAGTGAGAACGACACCTATGGGATCACTGGGATCCCTTCTACGGTCAGCGGGCGCGGGGTCATGAGAAGAGCAGGTTTAGGAGCTAGCACACGGATCGTTTACCCAGGTTCGGGCCGCGAGGATGCGTAAAACCCTAGTCCTACTTTGGTGGATGTATTGAGTGTTCTTGAGCTCTCGAACTAGCTACAGTGGCTGCCTAGTTCCAAAAAGTGGAATCCTTCTCCTGGTCGCCTCGGGCCTCCTTTTATAGGCAAAAGGGGTCACCACAATGGCACACAGGAGGTGGAAAGGCGTACAGTGCGCGAGCTTATTGCTCGGCGTTACAGGACAAAGCGTATTAAATGCGCTACTTAGGTGTCCATTAGCTTTATCGGGGACGGGAACAAGGCACGTCCCGTTCGTCGCCGCCCCACCTCGCATCGACACGCGCCTGGGCCAGCGAAGCGTGCGGTGCCATGTAGGCAGGCAGGCTACTGAGGTGGCGCGGTGGTGGAGCCTTCACGAAGATCTGCATGCCACCACGCAGGTGCTTGCTGAGTCGGTGTAGAGGCCGCCCGTCGCCACGCAGGTGCCTACCCAGCTGGTTGAGCTAGCAGCTGCTTGGGAACGGCGGTGGAGTCTTGGCTGGTGTGGGCCTGGCTGTGGCCCTGCTGATGCCCTCGGCAAGGGTCTTGCCGGGGGTGCCCGGCAAGGGTCTTGCCGTGGCGCTACGGTCGTCCCCGGCAAGGCTCTTGCCGGGGGTCTTGTGGGTTTCCTTGGCTAGAATCCCACTGAGGATCGTCGTCTTCTAGTCCTCATCTGATCTCATGTATCTATGATCTTGACAAAGATCTGCATGCCATCACAGAGGTGCCTCCCGAGCCCTGGGTCCAATGTAGTTGTTGGTGACGTTTGGAACCCTTGGGCTCAAGGGTGTCTCGCTCTACCGGCGTCGGGCGATTTGCCCCGGCAAGCGCCTTGCCGGGGCCGTGGAGGCCGCCCTAGCAAGGGTCTTGCCGGGGGAGTCCACCTCGCCCCCTTGCTCTTTTATGCTTCTGGTCTTGGCGTTGCTTTGTTTGCCTTGCGCTTTGGTTTCCCCCCCCGGGGGGGGGGGGGGGGGGGGGGGGGGGGGGGGGGGGGGGGGGGGGGGGGGGGGGGGGGGGGGGGGGGGGGGGGGGGGGGGGGGGGGGGGGGGGGGGGGGGGGGGGGGGGGGGGGGGGGGGGGGGGGGGGGGGGGGGGGGGGGGGGGGGGGGGGGGGGGGGGGGGGGGGGGGGGGGGGGGGGGGGGGGGGGGGGGGGGGGGGGGGGGGGGGGGGGGGGGGGGGGGGGGGGGGGGGGGGGGGGGGGGGGGGGGGGGGGGGGGGGGGGGGGGGGGGGGGGGGGGGGGGGGGGGGGGGGGGGGGGGGGGGGGGGGGGGGGGGGGGGGGGGGGGGGGGGGGGGGGGGGGGGGGGGGGGGGGGGGGGGGGGGGGGGGGGGGGGGGGGGGGGGGGGGGGGGGGGGGGGGGGGGGGGGGGGGGGGGGGGGGGGGGGGGGGGGGGGGGGGGGGGGGGGGGGGGGGGGGGGGGGGGGGGGGGGGGGGGGGGGGGGGGGGGGGGGGGGGGGGGGGGGGGGGGGGGGGGGGGGGGGGGGGGGGGGGGGGGGGGGGGGGGGGGGGGGGGGGGGGGGGGGGGGGGGGGGGGGGGGGGGGGGGGGGGGGGGGGGGGGGGGGGGGGGGGGGGGGGGGGGGGGGGGGGGGGGGGGGGGGGGGGGGGGGGGGGGGGGGGGGGGGGGGGGGGGGGGGGGGGGGGGGGGGGGGGGGGGGGGGGGGGGGGGGGGGGGGGGGGGGGGGGGGGGGGGGGGGGGGGGGGGGGGGGGGGGGGGGGGGGGGGGGGGGGGGGGGGGGGGGGGGGGGGGGGGGGGGGGGGGGGGGGGGGGGGGGGGGGGGGGGGGGGGGGGGGGGGGGGGGGGGGGGGGGGGGGGGGGGGGGGGGGGGGGGGGGGGGGGGGGGGGGGGGGGGGGGGGGGGGGGGGGGGGGGGGGGGGGGGGGGGGGGGGGGGGGGGGGGGGGGGGGGGGGGGGGGGGGGGGGGGGGGGGGGGGGGGGGGGGGGGGGGGGGGGGGGGGGGGGGGGGGGGGGGGGGGGGGGGGGGGGGGGGGGGGGGGGGGGGGGGGGGGGGGGGGGGGGGGGGGGGGGGGGGGGGGGGGGGGGGGGGGGGGGGGGGGGGGGGGGGGGGGGGGGGGGGGGGAATTTCCCTCGCTAGACGCCATACTCTCCTAGGTTGTGAAACCAAGGCTATGATCACCAAAGCTATGAAAGTCAAGGCTAACGGAGACCAAAGCTCTGATACCACTTGTAGGATCGAAAGTATGTCTAGAGGGGGGCGATTAGACTACTTGACCAAATAATAATCTATCATTTTCCCAATTTTAGTTGTGGGCAGATTTTAGGAAAATACACAAGTCAAGCAATCAACCTACACATACATTTCTAAGAGTATAGCAGCGGAAAGTAAAACATTGCATATGACAGTAAAGGAAAGTGTTTGGAGTATGCAAACGCAATGGAGACACGGAGATTTTGGCGTGGTTCCGATAGGTGGTGCTATCGTACGTCCACATTGATGGAGACTTCAACCCACGAAGAGTAACGGCTGCGCGAGTCCACGGAGGGCTCCACCCACAAAGGGTCCACGAGGAAGCAACCTTGTCTATCCCACAATGGCCATCGCCCACGAAGTACTTGCCTCACTCGGGTAGATGTTCATGAAGTAGGCGATCTCCTTGCCCTTACAAACTTCTTGGGTCATCTTGCTTAAGGCGTTACTCCGTTCTTTATGAACTTAATACTCTAGATGCATGCTGGATAGTGGTGACGTGTGGAGTAATAGGACGACTCCTTCACCATCCTTCATTTTGAACTTGTCAAGTTGACTTTGAAGAACATCCAACTTGGATTCCTTGACGGACTCGGTACCTTCGTGCATATCAACCAAAGTATCCCAAATTTCCTTTGCATTCTCAAGGTGGCTGATTTTGTTGAATTCTTCAGTGCATAACCCATTGAAAAGAATATCACAAGCTTGAGCATTGTATTGCAACATCTTCATTTCTTCCGCGATCGCTTCACAATCTGGTTCTTTACCATCTTCGAAGAAATCACCTTGCAAGCCAATATGCACAACAGCCCAAACGGCAGGGCTATGACCAAGAATATGCATTTTCATCTTATGCTTCCAACTAGCAAAATTTGTACCATCGGGGGGGGGGGGGGGGGGGGGGGGGGGGGGGGGGGGGGGGGGGGGGGGGGGGGGGGGGGGGGGGGGGGGGGGGGGGGGGGGGGGGGGGGGGGGGGGGGGGGGGGGGGGGGGGGGGGGGGGGGGGGGGGGGGGGGGGGGGGGGGGGGGGGGGGGGGGGGGGGGGGGGGGGGGGGGGGGGGGGGGGGGGGGGGGGGGGGGGGGGGGGGGGGGGGGGGGGGGGGGGGGGGGGGGGGGGGGGGGGGGGGGGGGGGGGGGGGGGGGGGGGGGGGGGGGGGGGGGGGGGGGGGGGGGGGGGGGGGGGGGGGGGGGGGGGGGGGGGGGGGGGGGGGGGGGGGGGGGGGGGGGGGGGGGGGGGGGGGGGGGGGGGGGGGGGGGGGGGGGGGGGGGGGGGGGGGGGGGGGGGGGGGGGGGGGGGGGGGGGGGGGGGGGGGGGGGGGGGGGGGGGGGGGGGGGGGGGGGGGGGGGGGGGGGGGGGGGGGGGGGGGGGGGGGGGGGGGGGGGGGGGGGGGGGGGGGGGGGGGGGGGGGGGGGGGGGGGGGGGGGGGGGGGGGGGGGGGGGGGGGGGGGGGGGGGGGGGGGGGGGGGGGGGGGGGGGGGGGGGGGGGGGGGGGGGGGGGGGGGGGGGGGGGGGGGGGGGGGGGGGGGGGGGGGGGGGGGGGGGGGGGGGGGGGGGGGGGGGGGGGGGGGGGGGGGGGGGGGGGGGGGGGGGGGGGGGGGGGGGGGGGGGGGGGGGGGGGGGGGGGGGGGGGGGGGGGGGGGGGGGGGGGGTGTCGGAGGCTCCCAAGTGACACCTAGCCAATCTAGGAGACAACACTCTCCAAGAAGTAACAAATGGTGTGTTGTGATGAACTCCTTGCTCTTGTGCTTCAAATGATAGTCTCCCCAACACTCAATTCTCTCTCACAGGATTTGGATTTGGTGGAAATAAGATTTGAGTGGAAAGCAACTTGGGAAGGCTAGAGATCAAGAATCATATGGTAGGAATGGGATATCTTGGTCTCAACACAAGTGTAGGTGGTTCTCTCTCAGAAAATATAGGTTGGAAGTGTAGTTTCGTTCTGATGGCTCTCTCCATGAATGAATAGGAGGTGGAGGGGTATTTATAGCCTCCACACAAAATCTAACCGTTACACACAACTTGCCAATATCAGTGGGACCGAATAGTTAAACTCGGTCGGACCGACTCAGCAAAGATAGTGACCGTTAGTGTTTTTGGTGGGACCGACATGCAACTCGGTAGGACCGATATGGTTAGGGTTAGGGCATAACGTAATCTCGGTGAGACCGATTACACAAATTTGGTGGGGCCGATTTTGGTAATAAGCTAACTAGAGAGTTGGTCAGGTAAACTCGGTGGGACCGATTCGCTCATTTCGGTGAGACTGAAATGTTACAAAAGGGAAATAACGAGTTTCCATTGCAATCTCGGTGGGACCGATCGCTCATCTCGGTGGGAC
>JAAAWM010008658.1:0-15746 GCA_036873465.1 Thinopyrum obtusiflorum
CCGGGATCGCTTTCTCGCAGGGAGTCGAGGAAGGATCTCTGGGCGAGACTGATATTTGATACTACTACTGCTACTTTACTTTATGTTATCCTGTACCCCCTCTATTGCTACAAGACGATGAAGCTGATGAAGATGCTAGTCTTCGATAGGACTAGGCTTTCCCTCTCTATTCTGGCATTTCTGCAGCCCAATCCACATATACAGCCTCCTTTTGAAAATGTTGCATATGTAGTGTAGATCCTTGCTTACTGAGTACTTCGCAGTACTCACGGTTGCTTTTCTTTGGGGGGGGGGGGGGGGGGGGGGGGGGGGGGGGGGGGGGGGGGGGGGGGGGGGGGGGGGGGGGGGGGGGGGGGGGGGGGGGGGGGGGGGGGGGGGGGGGGGGGGGGGGGGGGGGGGGGGGGGGGGGGGGGGGGGGGGGGGACCAGAATTTATCCATATCTATCACGTTTTCCATGGAGACCGTCGCCCCTATCGACGATGGCAGCTACTACTACTACCCTCCCGACGGATACTACTACGAGTTTGCTGACGACCAGGAGTAGGATTGGAGGGTCCCAGGCAGGAGGCCTGCGCCTTTCGATCGTAGTTTTTATTTTGCCCCGCCTCTGTGAAGGCTTACCTCTTCCTGTAATATATCTGTACTCAGATATCTAACGCTTCCGCTGATGCTTGTTGTCATCAAGCTATGTATTCGAGCCCTCGAGGCCCTGGCTTGTAATAAATGCTTGTATGACTTTATTTATGTTTTAGAGTTGTGTTGTGATATCTGCAAGTGAGTCCTTAGGCTTGATCCTGTGCATTTGCGTGTATGATTAGTGCATGATTAAGCCAGGGGCGTCACAGGTTGGTATCAGAGCCGACTGCCTGTAGGATTCCCCTTTCCAACTCCTTGGCCGAAGTTGAGTCTAGAAGCCAAAAAATGTTTTACTAACTTGGCTGTGTGGCTTACGGGCCCACGTCGCCAACTGCGTGGTACTAACATCTTTTACTCCTCGACCTTTACTCTGGGATTCTAACTTCTCTTCTATTCGGGTTTTAAAATTACTAACACCGACACTTAGGATCTCGCAAGTCCCGTCCACCCGGAGAGCTGGAATATCTGCAACTAAACCTTTCCCTGAAATGATTAGTCTGATAATCATTTTCCTTTCCATTGTTTTGTTTAACCTTTCCATTCAAGATATGTTATATTTCTCGTCGTCAAATGACATTCCTGAACTTCTTTGTTTCAGATGGACCGACTGTTCCCCCCTCGCCCTACGACACAGCTTGTGCTTCGCACCTATGCTCGAGACGTACCCGGGTTTCCAGCTGTCCTGATCGACCTCTTGATCAGGCTGAGATACCGCTGGTGCCCCGAGTACATGGTCTACGAGGTCTATCGCGAGTTCAACCAGGAGCAGTACTATGCTGATGTTCGCATCTACGATCAGCAGGATGACTCGGACACAGAGCTGCACCGTTTTCACGGTATCGGTGTGACGATTGAGATGGCAGTACATGATGCCGCCTACTCTGCTGTCGCACGTCTCCGAGGACAGCTCAGTGATGAGTTGGATGCCTCTGAGTATCGGTACATTCCGTACGCCCCTGCTGGGGATGCTACCGGATACTACACCGCTATCTCTGCACCGTACCAGCCTCGTCGCTACGATCAGCGAGTTCTGATTCACTATACTCAGGCTCTGGATCGTACTGTTCGAGCTCTTGCTGTTGAGTTGTTTGCCACTCGAGCATGACTCTACGAGGCGATGACGCAGTTGCTACCAGCTGTTCGTGCAGGGATACACCCAGAGCACATTCTTTACCCGAGCAGGACTGAGATGCCACCCGGGATTGCTTGGCCTGCTGTTGGAGGTCATACACCCGCACGTGATTCCCTGCTTACAGTTCGAGACCGGGTTCTGCATCAGAGTGCACATGGAGCACAGGATCCCTCCGCGACGAACCCTCGTTGTCCGCACTTGCAGTTACCCCGTTTCAATGGTTTTCTCCGACGTTGATGTAGCCTTTGCTATGTCGCGCCGTGTACTTCCCTACCGCATGCCTGCGCGCCGCCTAGTATGTCTAGTTTTTCAATTTGCGCCGTTGTGCTGCCCGATTGTAACCGACGCTGTGTATGGAACTCTATGTCTTGTATGGCTATTGTTGAGTATCTATTGCACTGCTTAATATCGTCGAGTTACATCTTATTCGTCCCATACTCTCGCAATTACTTTGCTAAAATACACCTGTTGAATTGGCAGGATGGGTGACAACAATCCACCTCAACCGCCACCGCCTGACTATATGGCAGCTATGATGCAACAGTTTGAGTTGCACCGTCAGTTCATGCAAGGGGTGATCGATCAGTTCCCCCGTCCCAATGCCAACCAACAGCCACCTTCAATCACACTGTCCGAGTTTGTCCGGCTCAACCCAGTGATGTTCTACAACGCAACCAATCCGCTGGACGCTGATGATTGGCTGCGAGACATCTTCTTCGAGATGGAATCAGCTGTTGTCCCTCCACTCAACTATGTCACATTTGCCACCTACTTCCTGAAGGGTCCCGCAGCTCAATGGTGGGCCACCCACAGACAGACTCTGCCTCCGGAAACCATCGTCACCTGGGCAGAGTTCAAGATTGCTTTCCGAGCCCGCTACATACCTCAAGCAGTTATGGCCCGGAAGAAAGCTGAGTTCCGCAACCTTGTCCAAGGCAGCAAGACTGTGGAAGTCTATCAGCACGAGTTCCTCGAATTGTCTCGCTATGCTGAGACTGACCTTCCCACTGATGCTCACAGACAGGAGAAGTTCCATGAAGGATTGCATCCTGACATTCAGCTAGCTCTGCTTGGTCACGATTGCCTTGACTTCGCCACCTTGGTGAACAAGGCTATCACAATTGAGACTGGTCTGAAGAAGCATAAGGAAGCGACCAGACGCACCCGTGAGGCGGGCTCATCTTCGGGCCCGTCTTCTCAGAAGCGCCGCATCTGGTTTCCTCACAGTATGTACCGCCCGGCAGCTCCAGTGTACAGGCCTGCTTATCCTGCACCTCGTCTGCCCCCTCCACCACCAAGGCAGCCTCTCCAATCTGTGCCACCCCGAGCTCCTGCTACCAATCCCAATGATGGGTTGTGCTACAAGTGTGGTCAGCCGGGTCATCTTGCCAGAGACTGTTATCAGAATCAGAAGCAACATGCTCTACCCTCCAACGCCCGTGGTAACAATCAGCCCCGCAGCAACAATGCCAGACCTCACGGTCGTGGTCAAGCTTTTCATATCGACATGGCTCAAGCTCAGGAACAACCAGGAATTGTGATGGGTATTCACCTTGTTAACTCAGCAGCAGCTTTCGTTTTATTTGATCCTGAAGCATCGCATTCATTCATGTCAGAAAAATTTGCATACACCCACGACGTTAAATGTGAGCCCATGAACACTCAAATAGTGGTACGCACCCCTGTGGGCCAGTGTCGAACCACCATGTTCAGCCCTGATGTCATAATTGATATCGAAGGGATGGAGTTCCGTGCATTTCCCGTTATCCTGAACTCTTGGGGGGGGGGGGGGGGGGGGGGGGGGGGGGGGGGGGGGGGGGGGGGGGGGGGGGGGGGGGGGGGGGGGGGGGGGGGGGGGGGGGGGGGGGGGGGGGGGGGGGGGGGGGGGGGGGGGGGGGGGGGGGGGGGGGGGGGGGGGGGGGGGGGGGGGGGGGGGGGGGGGGGGGGGGGGGGGGGGGGGGGGGGGGGGGGGGGGGGGGGGGGGGGGGGGGGGGGGGGGGGGGGGGGGGGGGGGGGGGGGGGGGGGGGGGGGGGGGGGGGGGGGGGGGGGGGGGGGGGGGGGGGGGGGGGGGGGGGGGGGGGGGGGGGGGGGGGGGGGGGGGGGGGGGGGGGGGGGGGGGGGGGGGGGGGGGGGGGGGGGGGGGGGGGGGGGGGGGGGGGGGGGGGGGGGGGGGGGGGGGGGGGGGGGGGGGGGGGGGGGGGGGGGGGGGGGGGGGGGGGGGGGGGGGGGGGGGGGGGGGGGGGGGGGGGGGGGGGGGGGGGGGGGGGGGGGGGGGGGGGGGGGGGGGGGGGGGGGGGGGGGGGGGGGGGGGGGGGGGGGGGGGGGGGGGGGGGGGGGGGGGGGGGGGGGGGGGGGGGGGGGGGGGGGGGGGGGGGGGGGGGGGGGGGGGGGGGGGGGGGGGGGGGGGGGGGGGGGGGGGGGGGGGGGGGGGGGGGGGGGGGGGGGGGGGGGGGGGGGGGGGGGGGGGGGGGGGGGGGGGGGGGGGGGGGGGGGGGGGGGGGGGGGGGGGGGGGGGGGGGGGGGGGGGGGGGGGGGGGGGGGGGGGGGGGGGGGGGGGGGGGGGGGGGGGGGGGGGGGGGGGGGGGGGGGGGGGGGGGGGGGGGGGGGGGGGGGGGGGGGGGGGGGGGGGGGGGGGGGGGGGGGGGGGGGGGGGGGGGGGGGGGGGGGGGGGGGGGGGGGGGGGGGGGGGGGGGGGGGGGGGGGGGGGGGGGGGGGGGGGGGGGGGGGGGGGGGGGGGGGGGGGGGGGGGGGGGGGGGGGGGGGGGGGGGGGGGGGGGGGGGGGGGGGGGGGGGGGGGGGGGGGGGGGGGGGGGGGGGGGGGGGGGGGGGGGGGGGGGGGGGGGGGGGGGGGGGGGGGGGGGGGGGGGGGGGGGGGGGGGGGGGGGGGGGGGGGGGGGGGGGGGGGGGGGGGGGGGGGGGGGGGGGGGGGGGGGGGGGGGGGGGGGGGGGGGGGGGGGGGGGGGGGGGGGGGGGGGGGGGGGGGGGGGGGGGGGGGGGGGGGGGGGGGGGGGGGGGGGGGGGGGGGGGGGGGGGGGGGGGGGGGGGGGGGGGGGGGGGGGGGGGGGGGGGGGGGGGGGGGGGGGGGGGGGGGGGGGGGGGGGGGGGGGGGGGGGGGGGGGGGGGGGGGGGGGGGGGGGGGGGGGGGGGGGGGGGGGGGGGGGGGGGGGGGGGGGGGGGGGGGGGGGGGGGGGGGGGGGGGGGGGGGGGGGGGGGGGGGGGGGGGGGGGGGGGGGGGGGGGGGGGGGGGGGGGGGGGGGGGGGGGGGGGGGGGGGGGGGGGGGGGGGGGGGGGGGGGGGGGGGGGGGGGGGGGGGGGGGGGGGGGGGGGGGGGGGGGGGGGGGGGGGGGGGGGGGGGGGGGGGGGGGGGGGGGGGGGGGGGGGGGGGGGGGGGGGGGGGGGGGGGGGGGGGGGGGGGGGGGGGGGGGGGGGGGGGGGGGGGGGGGGGGGGGGGGGGGGGGGGGGGGGGGGGGGGGGGGGGGGGGGGGGGGGGGGGGGGGGGGGGGGGGGGGGGGGGGGGGGGGGGGGGGGGGGGGGGGGGGGGGGGGGGGGGGGGGGGGGGGGGGGGGGGGGGGGGGGGGGGGGGGGGGGGGGGGGGGGGGGGGGGGGGGGGGGGGGGGGGGGGGGGGGGGGGGGGGGGGGGGGGGGGGGGGGGGGGGGGGGGGGGGGGGGGGGGGGGGGGGGGGGGGGGGGGGGGGGGGGGGGGGGGGGGGGGGGGGGGGGGGGGGGGGGGGGGGGGGGGGGGGGGGGGGGGGGGGGGGGGGGGGGGGGGGGGGGGGGGGGGGGGGGGGGGGGGGGGGGGGGGGGGGGGGGGGGGGGGGGGGGGGGGGGGGGGGGGGGGGGGGGGGGGGGGGGGGGGGGGGGGGGGGGGGGGGGGGGGGGGGGGGGGGGGGGGGGGGGGGGGGGGGGGGGGGGGGGGGGGGGGGGGGGGGGGGGGGGGGGGGGGGGGGGGGGGGGGGGGGGGGGGGGGGGGGGGGGGGGGGGGGGGGGGGGGGGGGGGGGGGGGGGGGGGGGGGGGGGGGGGGGGGGGGGGGGGGGGGGGGGGGGGGGGGGGGGGGGGGGGGGGGGGGGGGGGGGGGGGGGGGGGGGGGGGGGGGGGGGGGGGGGGGGGGGGGGGGGGGGGGGGGGGGGGGGGGGGGGGGGGGGGGGGGGGGGGGGGGGGGGGGGGGGGGGGGGGGGGGGGGGGGGGGGGGGGGGGGGGGGGGGGGGGGGGGGGGGGGGGGGGGGGGGGGGGGGGGGGGGGGGGGGGGGGGGGGGGGGGGGGGGGGGGGGGGGGGGGGGGGGGGGGGGGGGGGGGGGGGGGGGGGGGGGGGGGGGGGGGGGGGGGGGGGGGGGGGGGGGGGGGGGGGGGGGGGGGGGGGGGGGGGGGGGGGGGGGGGGGGGGGGGGGGGGGGGGGGGGGGGGGGGGGGGGGGGGGGGGGGGGGGGGGGGGGGGGGGGGGGGGGGGGGGGGGGGGGGGGGGGGGGGGGGGGGGGGGGGGGGGGGGGGGGGGGGGGGGGGGGGGGGGGGGGGGGGGGGGGGGGGGGGGGGGGGGGGGGGGGGGGGGGGGGGGGGGGGGGGGGGGGGGGGGGGGGGGGGGGGGGGGGGGGGGGGGGGGGGGGGGGGGGGGGGGGGGGGGGGGGGGGGGGGGGGGGGGGGGGGGGGGGGGGGGGGGGGGGGGGGGGGGGGGGGGGGGGGGGGGGGGGGGGGGGGGGGGGGGGGGGGGGGGGGGGGGGGGGGGGGGGGGGGGGGGGGGGGGGGGGGGGGGGGGGGGGGGGGGGGGGGGGGGGGGGGGGGGGGGGGGGGGGGGGGGGGGGGGGGGGGGGGGGGGGGGGGGGGGGGGGGGGGGGGGGGGGGGGGGGGGGGGGGGGGGGGGGGGGGGGGGGGGGGGGGGGGGGGGGGGGGGGGGGGGGGGGGGGGGGGGGGGGGGGGGGGGGGGGGGGGGGGGGGGGGGGGGGGGGGGGGGGGGGGGGGGGGGGGGGGGGGGGGGGGGGGGGGGGGGGGGGGGGGGGGGGGGGGGGGGGGGGGGGGGGGGGGGGGGGGGGGGGGGGGGGGGGGGGGGGGGGGGGGGGGGGGGGGGGGGGGGGGGGGGGGGGGGGGGGGGGGGGGGGGGGGGGGGGGGGGGGGGGGGGGGGGGGGGGGGGGGGGGGGGGGGGGGGGGGGGGGGGGGGGGGGGGGGGGGGGGGGGGGGGGGGGGGGGGGGGGGGGGGGGGGGGGGGGGGGGGGGGGGGGGGGGGGGGGGGGGGGGGGGGGGGGGGGGGGGGGGGGGGGGGGGGGGGGGGGGGGGGGGGGGGGGGGGGGGGGGGGGGGGGGGGGGGGGGGGGGGGGGGGGGGGGGGGGGGGGGGGGGGGGGGGGGGGGGGGGGGGGGGGGGGGGGGGGGGGGGGGGGGGGGGGGGGGGGGGGGGGGGGGGGGGGGGGGGGGGGGGGGGGGGGGGGGGGGGGGGGGGGGGGGGGGGGGGGGGGGGGGGGGGGGGGGGGGGGGGGGGGGGGGGGGGGGGGGGGGGGGGGGGGGGGGGGGGGGGGGGGGGGGGGGGGGGGGGGGGGGGGGGGGGGGGGGGGGGGGGGGGGGGGGGGGGGGGGGGGGGGGGGGGGGGGGGGGAGATAAATACACAGTAAAGGTATGCATCACAGAGCGGGCTAGCTAACGTGCAGTGCAGGGTTGTCTAAAGATGCACCTGAGGCATTTTAGTTATTTAAGAATCAGTGCGGGATTCAATTACCGGAGGGCGTGCACTATTCCTATACCGGAATCGGGCTCGGAGTTACAAGTTCTCCTACGTAGGAGGTTCCGTCATCGAAACAGACGACACGATCAGACTCGTCTCGTCGTTCTGAGCAACTTTCATGTTTTAACCTTTTTCGATCTGAGCTACGGTTTAAAAGATATGAATTTTTAGAGTTTAAATCAATTTCTGGAATTGTTTTATTTATCAGAATTGAATTTATTGCGTCAGCATTGCGTTAGGGTGACGTCAGCAAGTCAACAGTCCTGCTGACCGAGTCAAATATGACATGTGGGTCCAGTGGGACCCACATGTCAGTCTCTGTTTGGACTAACAGTGGATTAGCTTATTTAACCGAGTTAATTAGGAGGTGGGGCCCGCATGTCATTGAGTGATTAGTGAAATTATTTAGTTTTAATTTTATAAAATGTTTTAATTAGACTAAACAGTAGCGGGCCCACATGTCGGTGGCTGTAGCTGCCACGTTGGCACAGTTGACTTGGTCAACTGGTCAACGCGGGCCCCTGGACCCACGGGTCAGTGACCCAGAGCTGGGCCCCACCCCTGCCAGGTCATCGGGGCCGGCGACTCGCCGGCGGCGACGCCAGAACGCGGCGGAGGGCACGGGCGTGCGGCGGGTTTCGCCCACAGTCCACCAAAACGGCCAGGACCGGTCGCGTTCGAACGGGACGAGCGAGCCGCGTGCGGTGATGGTGGTGGCTTCGCCGGAATCAGCCGGAATCATCGCCGGCGTTGAGCAACAGCGGCGCCGGAGTTCGGCCACCGTTGGATTCGGGGTTGCAGCGCGCTAAACGAGCGGCGCGAGGCACCTACGGCATCTACGTGGTGCGGCAAAGGCGACGATGGCACGTACAGGACCAAAAGGTCACCGTGGCCACGCCGGCGACGAGCGCACGCAGCGGTGGGTTCGGGCTCGCGTGGAGCAGTGGCTACGGCCTTCTAGCGGCGACGAGAGAGGGCATGGAAGAAGCAGCAGCTCACCTCGCGGCACGCACGTAAGGCCGGCGTGAGGTTTAGTAGCTGCAGGGGCGCGAGGTCGCCGGAGATCCGCCGGAGATAGAGAAGAAGGGGGCGATGGCGTGCGGCGTCCGCAGGGCCTCCCCGCTCCTGCTCGAGGTCGAAGAAGAAGGAGCCGAAGGTGGCGGAGCTCGCAGGCGTGCTTGCTGAGCTCGAGCACGGCGGTGGCCGCGTCTACGGCAAGGCCACGGCGACGGCGGTGCGCGGGCGGCGATGGATCTGAGGGAGAGAGAGAAGGGGGAGAGCGACGAGTGGGGGAGAATGGCCAGGGGGGAGGTACTGGCCTCGGCCTTATCCTCCCCGAGCGTCGGTGGCGCTGGAGGCGTCGCGGTATCGGCCGGTGACCGGCGCGAGCGCGGGCAGCCATGGACGAGGCGACACGGCGAAGGAGAGAGGTGAGGTGGGCTTGCTGGGCTGGGCCAGTGCACTGTGTACTTGGTCCAGTCCAGTTTTAGCCTTTTCCCTTTTTCCCATTTTCTATTTCTTTTATTCTTTTCTGTTTAGATTTATTTAGGGCTCTTATGCATTTTTGTAAAATATAGGAATTGTCCCCAATATTACATTGCAATATTACTGGCCCTCAGAAATTGGTTTGGATGAATTTGAACTTCATTTGGAATTGAAATGAATTTAAGGAATTTAAATAGTGCTGTTTGGGTGCTGTTTCATGTTGTTTGACTCATCAATCATATTCCAAAAATGTTGATTATGATTTTGTCATTGCTACTGGATTATTTGCCAATTAATGGAGATTTTTCCATCAGCATATGAACAACTCCATATTCCACTTTGGAATTTAAGTTGATTTTCAGATTTGAATTTGAATTGATTAATTAACCCATATGACTTGGCACTGCAAATGATCATGACTTGGCATTATTAGCAGCTGATCACTGTGGTCATTACAAGGGGGTGTTACAGGTGGCAGGTGTCACGAGGTGACAAGGGGCCACCCAAGGCTTGACTCCGAGGGAGTACGATTGCCGGTGGTACGATGGGAGAGTCACGGGTCAGGCAGGTTTCGTTGGAGCAATGCTGGTCCACCCGAATGGGATCACGAGGTCAGTGCTCCATAGTGTGGGTAAAGTGTGCAACCTCTGCAGAGTGTAAAATCTATTCGAATAGCCGTGTCCACGGTATTGGACAGTCCGTCCAGACCTCACTAGGTGTAAAACCATAGTAGTGATAATGATGGAAGAACTCATCGTAAGATCAGAAGTACTCGGTGGATCGTGAGTATTCTGAGGGTTGTGAGACAACCCAGAAGAGAGTAAGTTTGTCAGACTGGTGGTACAGATGGTACCAGGTATATAATATGTTAGCCATGGGATGGTTATGAGTTGAGTGGTCGGATGACCACATGATTGGACTTGGGAACGGAGTGGATCCTGAGGTTATTCTGAGTATGGATTAAACTACTTAATATGCTTTACCTCACTGCAGTTATTTCAGTAGCTACCTTGCTGGATAGTCATGCTTGTTAATTTTGGATTGCTATGATGTTGTCTTGCTTTAATGCTGATGTTTGCTGTGAGCTTGCGAGTACATTCAAAGTACTCACCGGGCGTGTCATGCTAGTTTGCAGGTCATGCCGTGATTGCTTGCTTGCCGAGGATCCTGTGCTTGGGATCTAGGATACGCGTTCTAGCCAGAGTCCCTGCGGAGTGGAGTCCATCACCGTTGTCGCTGTTCCGCTGCCGAGTGAGTTAGTCCGCTGTTAGCATAGAGCTACCCCGGGCAGGCGTAGTGTCGCCATGCCGATGTAATCCATGTACCCTTTGTAACCATATCCATTGTAATAAAGAGCTGATTTGTTCTATGTCAACAGTGCCGTATTCCAGAAGACTGATCCTTGGGCTGGAATACGGGGCGTTCCGGTTTACTCTGAGCCGGGGTGCCACATTTCCAGAAGTTCTGGTAGAACTCTGCAGGAAAACCATCCGGGCCTGGGGCTTTGTTATGCTCCATTAGGAAAACCGCCTTTCTAACTTCCTCCTCGGAGTATGGGGCTGTTAGAAGGCTGTTTTCCTCATCAGAGACCTGGGGGATGTCATCTATTCGGGACTCATCCATCGAGAAGTTTCCTTCCTCTGGGGCTCCGAACATATTTTTATAATAATTAGTGATATAAGATCTAAGTTGCTCATGCCCCTCAATCGTGCCCTCATCCTGTTGTGGGGAATGATTAATTTTCTTCTGGTGTCTGCCATTGGCGACTCCATGGAAATATCTAGTATTTGAATCACCTTTGAGGATAAACTGAGAGTTAGAATGTTGGTACCATTTGAGTTCCTCTACACGCAGCATGTTGTCTATCTGTGCATTCGAATGACCCTTGATCTCGATTTCATGCTCAGATAGAGGTCTAACCTTTGGCAAAGCTTCTAATTCATCAATGATAGATGAAAGATGAAGCTTCTCCTTTTTTAGGATACCCACCGTATGCCTAGCCTAACCACCAAGAAATTTATGCAATGCACGCATTTTGTTATTCCATCTGTGTATTGGGGTAGGCGCGGCCACCGGTTTCTCCCAGACCTCCTTTACCATGTCATGGAAGCCATCCCGAAGCAACCACCCAAGTTCGAACTTGAACTTGCGTCTATGTTGTGGTCGTGGCAAACCAGTAGTTAGGAGAATGTGTGCATGGTCTGATATAGCCTCGATACGAGGTACAGCACGAACAGGCACCATAGGAACTTTAGATTCCCAGTCGATATCCATTAATACGCAGTCTAGTTTCTCATATGTCGGTTCTGGAAGACTGTTCGCCCAAGTGAATTGTCTTCCAATTATGGAAACCTCTCGCAAATCTAGACCGTCGATGACAACGTTGAAAAGGAAAGGCCAATGATTATCAAACCTACCGCTGCTTTTCTCATTTGAAAATCGAAGCAAATTGAAATCCCCACCTATAAGAATAGGATAGGGATTATCTTTCGCTAGATTAACCAATTCACGGAGAAAATCGGCCTTGAACTCATCCTGGGCTGCCCCATACACGGCGACAAGGGTCCATGTGAAGTTGTCGGCCTTGTTGCGAATATGGAGTTTAACGTGAAACTCACCATCCGAACTAGCCAAAACATCTATAGTCGTTGCATTGAAATATTTGTACAACATGATTATGGACGAAGAGTGATATTTATCTTACTTATTTTAAGTACTTTGGATATAGGATAAAAAAAACAGGGGCGAACATTTGGTGTATAGGATTGGATGCCGCCCCCATATCCACTACTCACGGATATGTCTAGACGTGTCCGCAGACGTTAGGGTGTCTGTTTTGATGGACGGCATTGAAGATGCATTAACTCCTCAAAAGTTACTTCTGGGCCATAAATTTGAGTCTCAGGGGATCTGCTAGAGATGCTTAGTCGGCCGAATATCCAATTCTAGACCCGGGCTCATCTGCACTCGGTGAACAGTAAAATTTGAAACATTTAGAAAAAAATAAAAAATGATTTTTTTCTTTCTATGGGAGGTGTTTGAGTGTATGAGGTGCGTGCCAAAATTTCAAAGCATTTGGACATTTGAGTAGCTCTTAGAAAAAAGCAAAATCAGGTCCAGACAGTACACAAACAGTAAATATTTTCACAAATTTGTCTTTTTTTGCTGAGAGCTACTCAGACATTCAAATGCTCTGAAATCTGGCACGGACACACACTCACATCTTTCTCCATAAAAAATCAGAATTTTTTGGATTTATTTAGTATTTTTAACGATTTTTTTGTTTATTCCCAGGCTCATTTGAGCCGATATGTGCGGGTCCATCATCAGCCCTCTCTGCACTTTCGTTTGTTTTCGTCGCAAAACATGTCATAAGCTGGACCCTACAGATAATACCGAACAGAGCGTCAACATATCACAAACGGGGAAACGAGCCACAGCGAAACTCAACTGACAGCTAGAACAAATAAGTCCAAGTTCAGCGACCAGCTTAAGGAAAACACCATCAGGAAAGCAGATGGCATATGAAGGACCGATCGCTGTTGGGGCAAAGGCAGTCAAAAGAAGAAGAAACACTGAAAGCGAAGAGGGCGAAGACGATCACCATAAACTACGTATCGTATGGCATAAATTTCTGCCAGCAAAAATGGTGCATTAGTGCAGAATGCGATCTAGGAGTACTCTCAGATGCGTCACTGCTGATCACTATCTACTGTTGATCATTTCCCCAGTTATAGAACAGGACTATACAGAAAGCAGTTCACACAGTAACTAACTTGTCAGTTACAGCATTTGATTTGGAAGTTGCATGTAGGTGCTCGAATTAGGCCGGCACCCTCCAACAATCATCCGACCGTAGGCCGCAAAGGCGTTCTCAGGGCGGCCAGAAACACTGTACCCCCGGATAAGGGCGTTGTATGTGAAAACATTGGGCTTCCAGCCTTTTGCCAGCAGTTCTTCGTACATTTTGCCGGCTTCCACGGCCTTGCCTGCTTTGCCCAGGTAGAGGATCAGTGAGTTGTACGTGTACAGGTTCGGGGCGATTCCTTTCTTCTCCATGTCATCGTAGAGGGCGAGTGCCTCCTCTAGTCTTCCAGATTTACCTAGGCCGTGTATGAGCAAGTTATAGGTGATGAGGTCAGGCTCAAGTCCCATATCTGTCAGCTGTTTGAAGTAAGACAGGCCATCATTCAACCGCCCATCTGCGCAGAGGGTGTCGATGACAACTGTGTATGATTTTATATCTGGTTTTATCCCCTGCTCCACCATATTCTCAAAGAGCTCACAAACTTTCTCTGTGTCACCTGCTAATCGATATCCATTTAGCAGAATGTTGTAGATGGCGCAATTGGGTTCGCATCCACACTCCACCATCTCATCGAAAAGGGCTTCTGCATCTTCTACATTTCCATCTTTCAACAGCCCATCAAGAAGAGGACCGTATGTACATGGGGTGGGAGAGAAGCCTTCGCTCATCAGCTGGTAGTATAAGTTTATAGCCTCGTCCAACATTTTTGATTTTACAAGACCCGAAATGATTGTGTTATAGGTAACATAAGTTGATTTGTATCCATTGTTATGCATCTCTTCTTGGACTTTCAGCATCTCCTCAATCCGCATCGACTTCCCCATGGCATCGAGAATCAAATGGTAAGTAAACTCATCAGGGTCACATCCGAGTCTCTTCATCTCAGAGAACAACTCTTCAGCGATATCAATCAGGTCTTCATCCACAAGGCCGCAAATAAGAGCATTATATGACCCAATTTTTAGCGAAACACCAAAATTCTCAAACTTCTTGGCAAGTTCATGTGCTGCCAGAGCCTCCTTATGCTTGCAAAGGTGCCTAATTATTGGGCACAAAAACAAATCATCCAGAAGAATGCCACTTGATGCTATGTTTTCGGCAAACTCAATTGACTTCTCTGTACCATCCCTCTTAAGTATCCCTTCCATCAGTGAGTGGACCGAAGATCTATCCACTTTATAATCAGGTTGAAGAATATATTCTTTAACAATATGCAGAGCTTCCTTCATTAATCCACTCCTCACAAAACTCGGGAGGATAGTACACACTGTTGCGTAATCTGGAGCAAGAACCTTTTTCATCTGACAAAACATCCAGAACGCCTCATCCAATCTGTCCTCTTTAACAAGACCATGCATCACAGTGTTGTAAGATGAAAGGTCAGGCATGCAACCGTTCATCGTCATACTGTATAGCATGCCCAGTGCATAGTTCACCTCCCCATTTTTGCAGAGACAATCCAGAACAGTATTGTACGTTATTATATTAGGTGGAAAGCTATTAGAGTTCATTCCTTCAAGCAGTTGCATCACCTCCTTGACTTTACCTTCTCTTCCTAATCCTGCCAAAAGTGTGTTGTAAGTACAATCAGTGGGTTCAAGGTTCATTTCTTTCAGTTCATAGAAGATTTTCCAGGCTTCATTTCCCCTGCCTGCCTTGTAGAGCATATCAATCAAAGAATTCATTGCAAGAACATCAGGAGCACATCTGTTTTCGATCATTTCAGAGAAGATTTTCATGGCCTCATCAGCATTGGATGCCTTGTTGCAACACTTGATCATCATAGTGTAGGTGATATTATCTGGAGAAATTCCCATAGCTTTCAATTCATGGAAGACCCTTTTTGCCATTACCAGCCGCCCAGATTTAGTAAGACCATACAAAACAGCATTACCAGCAACAACATCGGGAACAATCCCTTTGCTCTTCATAAGCTCATACCTTTTAAGCGCTTTCAGAGATTCGCCAGATTTTCCATAGTAATTTATGAACAGAACATGCGTGTAGCCATTTGGAGTAGGACCATGAATATTCATATGGTTGAACAGCTCTAGAGCACGGTTAAACCTATCAGCTTTAAGAAATCCAGATATCAAGGAGTTGTATGAATACTGCTGAGGTACGATACCCTTTTGTTTCATCTCATCGAAAACATCTGAGGCTTCATCGACCCTCCCAACTTGGCACAATGCATCGACAGCTGCAGTATAAGCAACGACATTGTCGTTATACCCATCAGCTTTCAATGCATTCCATATTTCACTTACTGACCGCGAGTCACCACTGTCGCCGCACTTGTCTAGGAGAGTAATGTAGGTCACTCTATCAGGTTTTTGATCACTTGTTTTCATCTTCCAAAATACATCCTTGGCATCAGCAAGTCGACCGGCATCACAGAGAATCTGTATAAGGACAGTATTGGTGACGACATCCGGCTTGCACCCCTCTTCCTCCATTTTGCGAAGAATTCTATACGCCTCCTCTAATCTTCCAGCTTGCCCAAGAACCCGGATACAGATGGTGTAGCTGTACACATTTGGCTTCACTCCACGAGCCTCCATCTCACCCAAAAGCCCAACAACAGTCTCAGCGTCCCTCCTCTTCCCAAAGGCCAGCATCAGCACGGAGTAGGTCCTGACAGTCGGCACGACACCATCCGCCGCCATCGCCTTGTACACCTCCATGGCCTCCCTGTCGAAGCCAGACTTGACGAGGAAATAGATGAGGCCGTTGTAGGTGTAGGCGTTCAAGGCAATCCCGGCCTCCTTCATCACTGGCAGGGCCACCGGCGCACTCCGGAGGCCCCCTTCGACGCCGACCGCCGCGAAGATGGTGCAGAAGGTGCCCACATTGGCCTTGACGATCTGCCTCTGCATTAGGTCGAACACCTGGGCCACGTCCCCGACCCGGCCGTGGGCGCGCATCAGCTCGAGCATGTAGTTGCACGACTCCGTGGTGTGGACGACCCTGGGCTGGCGCG
>JAAAWM010008659.1:0-15749 GCA_036873465.1 Thinopyrum obtusiflorum
CGCTGAGGTGTTCCAGGCGGCGTGAGTTGTGAAACGATTCCACATTTCCTTAACTGCATACCAAATTCGTGACTTAAATATTCTCCCCCACGATCTGATCGTAAGAACTTTATCTTTCAGTCACGTTGATTTTATACCTCATTCTGAAATTCCTTGAACTTTTCAAAGGTCTCAGACTTGTGTTTCATCAAGTAGACGTACCCATATCTACTCAAGTCATCAGTGAGAGTGAGAACATAACGATATCCTCCGCGAGCCTCAATGCTCATTGGACCGCACACATCAGTATGTATGATTTCCAATAAGTTGGTTGCTCGCTCCATTGTTCCGGAGAACGGAGTCTTGGTCATTTTGCCCATGAGGCATGGTTCGCATGTGTCAAATGATTCATAATCTAGAGACTCTAAGAGTCCATCAGCATGGAGCTTCTTCATGCGCTTGACACCAATGTGACCAAGGCGGCAGTGCCACAAGTATGTTGGACTATCATTATCAACTTTACATCTTTTGGTATTCACACTATGAATATGTGTAACATCACGTTTGAGATTCATTAAGAATAAACCATTCACCAGCGGGGCATGACCATAAAACATATCTCTCATATAAATAGAACAACCATTATTCTTGGATTTAAATGAGTAGCCATCTCAAATTAAACGAGATCCAGATACAATGTTCATGCTCAAAGCTGGCACTAAATAACAATTATTGAGGTTTAAAACTAATCCCGTAGGTAAATGTAGAGGTAGTAGGCCTTAATGTTGTCCAAAAGTTCTATATCATTTCCCATCAAAAGTATCTCATCCACATATAATATGAGAAATGCTACAGAGCTCCCACTCATTTTCTTGTAAACGCAGGCTTCTCCATAAGTCTGCATAAACCCAAACGCTTTGATCATTTCATTAAAGCGAATGTTCCAACTCCGAGATGCTTGCACCAGCCCATAGATGGAGCGCTGGAGCTTGCATACCTTGTTAGCATTCTTAGGGTCGACAAAACCTTCCAGCTGCATCATATACAGTTCTTCCTTAGGATGACCGTTAAGGAATGCCGTTTTGACGTCCATTTGCCATATCTCATAATCATAGTATGCGGCAATTGCTAACATGATTCAGACGGACTTCAGCTTCGCTACGGGAGAGAATGTCTCATCGTAGTCAATCCCTTGAACTTGTCGATAACCCTTAGCAACAAGTCGAGCTTTATAGATGGTAACATTACCATCCGCGTCCGTCTTCTTCTTAAAGATCCATTTGTTTTCTATCGCTCGCCGATCATCGGGCAAGTCTGTCAAAGTCCATACTTTGTTTTCATACATGGATCCTATCTCGGATTGCATGGCTTCGAGCTATTTGTTGGAATCTGGGCCCGCCATTGCTGCTTCATAGTTCGAAGGTTCACCGTTGTCTAACAACATGATTTCCAGGACAGGGTTGCCATACCACTCTGGTGTGGAACGTGTCCTCATGGACCTACGAAGTTCAGTAGTAACTTGATCCGAAGTACCTTGATCATCATCATTAGTTTCCTCTCTTGTTGGTGCTGGCACCACAGGAACATCTTCTTGAGCTGCGCTACTTATCGGTTCAAGAGGTAGTACTTCATCAAGTTCCACTTTCCTCCCACTTACTTCTCTCGAGAGAAACTCTTTCTCCAGAAAGGACCCGTTCTTGGCAACAAAGATCTTGCCCTTGGATCTTAAGTGGAAGGTATACCCAATGGTTTCATTAGGGTACCCTATGAAGACGCATTTTTCCGACTTGGGTTCGAGCTTTTCAGGTTGAAGTTTCTTGACATAAGCATCGCATCCCAAAACTTTTAGAAACGACAGCTTAGGTTTCTTCCCAAACCATAATTCATACGGTATCGTCTCAACGGATTTAGACAGCTAAAGTGAATGTAGCTGTCTCTAGAGCGTATCCCCAAAAAGATAGCGGTAAATCGGTAAGTGACATTATAGATCGCACCATATCCAATAGAGTGCGATTACGACGTTCGGACACACCGTTGGGGGGGGGGGGGGGGGGGGGGGGGGGGGGGGGGGGGGGGGGGGGGGGGGGGGGGGGGGGGGGGGGGGGGGGGGGGGGGGGGGGGGGGGGGGGGGGGGGGGGGGGGGGGGGGGGGGGGGGGGGGGGGGGGGGGGGGGGGGGGGGGGGGGGGGGGGGGGGGGGGGGGGGGGGGGGGGGGGGGGGGGGGGGGGGGGGGGGGGGGGGGGGGGGGGGGGGGGGGGGGGGGGGGGGGGGGGGGGGGGGGGGGGGGGGGGGGGGGGGGGGGGGGGGGGGGGGGGGGGGGGGGGGGGGGGGGGGGGGGGGGGGGGGGGGGGGGGGGGGGGGGGGGGGGGGGGGGGGGGGGGGGGGGGGGGGGGGGGGGGGGGGGGGGGGGGGGGGGGGGGGGGGGGGGGGGGGGGGGGGGGGGGGGGGGGGGGGGGGGGGGGGGGGGGGGGGGGGGGGGGGGGGGGGGGGGGGGGGGGGGGGGGGGGGGGGGGGGGGGGGGGGGGGGGGGGGGGGGGGGGGGGGGGGGGGGGGGGGGGGGGGGGGGGGGGGGGGGGGGGGGGGGGGGGGGGGGGGGGGGGGGGGGGGGGGGGGGGGGGGGGGGGGGGGGGGGGGGGGGGGGGGGGGGGGGGGGGGGGGGGGGGGGGGGGGGGGGGGGGGGGGGGGGGGGGGGGGGGGGGGGGGGGGGGGGGGGGGGGGGGGGGGGGGGGGGGGGGGGGGGGGGGGGGGGGGGGGGGGGGGGGGGGGGGGGGGGGGGGGGGGGGGGGGGGGGGGGGGGGGGGGGGGGGGGGGGGGGGGGGGGGGGGGGGGGGGGGGGGGGGGGGGGGGGGGGGGGGGGGGGGGGGGGGGGGGGGGGGGGGGGGGGGGGGGGGGGGGGGGGGGGGGGGGGGGGGGGGGGGGGGGGGGGGGGGGGGGGGGGGGGGGGGGGGGGGGGGGGGGGGGGGGGGGGGGGGGGGGGGGGGGGGGGGGGGGGGGGGGGGGGGGGGGGGGGGGGGGGGGGGGGGGGGGGGGGGGGGGGGGGGGGGGGGGGGGGGGGGGGGGGGGGGGGGGGGGGGGGGGGGGGGGGGGGGGGGGGGGGGGGGGGGGGGGGGGGGGGGGGGGGGGGGGGGGGGGGGGGGGGGGGGGGGGGGGGGGGGGGGGGGGGGGGGGGGGGGGGGGGGGGGGGGGGGGGGGGGGGGGGGGGGGGGGGGGGGGGGGGGGGGGGGGGGGGGGGGGGGGGGGGGGGGGGGGGGGGGGGGGGGGGGGGGGGGGGGGGGGGGGGGGGGGGGGGGGGGGGGGGGGGGGGGGGGGGGGGGGGGGGGGGGGGGGGGGGGGGGGGGGACTAGAGGGATGTCAAATCTGAGTGGGAGTTCATTCAATAATTTGATTAGATGAACTTAATTATCATGAACTTAGTCTAAAACCTTTTGCAAATATGTCTTGTAGATCAAATGGCCAACGCTCATGTCAACTTGAACTTCAACGCGTTCCTAGAGAAAACCAAGCTGAAAGATGATGGCAGCAACTATACGGACTGGGTCCGGAACCTGAGGATCATCCTCATAGCTGCCAAGAAAGCATATGTCCTTGAAGCACCGTTAGGTGACCCACCTGCTCTCCCAGCACTGCAAGACGATTTGAACGTTTGGCAGACACGTGCTGATGATTACTCCCTCGGGGGGGGGGGGGGGGGGGGGGGGGGGATTACTCCCTCGTTCAGTGCGGCATGCTTTACAGCTTAGAACCGGGGCTCCAAAAGCGTTTTGAGCATCACGGAGCATATGAGATGTTCGAGGAGCTGAAACTAGTTTTCCAAGCTCACGCCCGGGTCGAGAGATATGACATCTCCGACAAGTTCTATAGTTGTAAGATGGAGGAAAATAGTTCTGTCAGTGAGCACATACTCAAGATGTCTGGGTTGCACAACCGTATGACCCAGCTGAATATTAACCTCCCTGATGAGGCAGTCATTGACAGAATCCTTCAGTCGCTCCCACCAAGCTACAAGAGCTTTGTGATGAACTACAATATGCAGGGGATGGTAAAGACCATTCCTGAAGTATTTTCTATGCTGAAGTCAGCAGAGGTTGAAATCAAGAAAGAACATCAAGTGTTGATGGTCAATAAGACCACTAAGTTCAAGAAGGGCAAGGGTAAGAAGAACTTCAAGAAGGACGGCAAGGAGGTTGCCGCGCCCGGTAAGCCAGTTGCCGGGAAGAAGTCAAAGAATGGACCCAAGCCTGAGACTGAGTGCTTTTATTGCAAGGGGAAGGGTCACTGGAAGCGGAACTGCCCCAAATACTTAGCGGATAAGAAGGCCGGCAACACTAAAGGTATATTCGATATACATGTAATTGATGTGTACCTTACCAGTACTCGTGGGGGGGGGGGGGGGGGGGGGGGGGGGGGGGGGGGGGGGGGGGGGGGGGGGGGGGGGGGGGGGGGGGGGGGGGGGGGGGGGGGGGGGGGGGGGGGGGGGGGGGGGGGGGGGGGGGGGGGGGGGGGGGGGGGGGGGGGGGGGGGGGGGGGGGGGGGGGGGGGGGGGGGGGGGGGGGGGGGGGGGGGGGGGGGGGGGGGGGGGGGGGGGGGGGGGGGGGGGGGGGGGGGGGGGGGGGGGGGGGGGGGGGGGGGGGGGGGGGGGGGGGGGGGGGGGGGGGGGGGGGGGGGGGGGGGGGGGGGGGGGGGGGGGGGGGGGGGGGGGGGGGGGGGGGGGGGGGGGGGGGGGGGGGGGGGGGGGGGGGGGGGGGGGGGGGGGGGGGGGGGGGGGGGGGGGGGGGGGGGGGGGGGGGGGGGGGGGGGGGGGGGGGGGGGGGGGGGGGGGGGGGGGGGGGGGGGGGGGGGGGGGGGGGGGGGGGGGGGGGGGGGGGGGGGGGGGGGGGGGGGGGGGGGGGGGGGGGGGGGGGGGGGGGGGGGGGGGGGGGGGGGGGGGGGGGGGGGGGGGGGGGGGGGGGGGGGGGGGGGGGGGGGGGGGGATGGAGCGAGCAACCAACTTGTTGGAAATAATACATACTGATGTATGCGGTCTAATGAGCATTGAGGCTCGCGGTGGCTGTCGTTATGTTCTCACCCTCACTGATGACTTAAGTAGATATGGGTACGTCTATTTAATGAAACACAAGCCTGAGACCTTTGAAAAGTTCAAGGAATTTCAGAACGAGGTAGGGAATCAACGTGACAGGAAAATAAAGTTCTTACGATCAGATCGTGGAGGAGAATACTTGAGTCACGAGTTTGGCACGCACTTAAGGAAATGTGGAATTGTTTCACAACTCACGCCGCCTGGAACACCTCAGCATAATGGTGTGTCTGAATGTCGTAATCGCACTCTATTGGATGTGGTGCGATCTATGATGTCTCTTACCGATCTACCGCTATCATTTTGGGGTTATGCTTTAGAGACTGCCGCATTCACTTTAAATAGGGCACCGTCTAAATCCGTTGAGACGACACCGTATGAATTATGGTTTGGGAAGAAACCTAAGCTGTCGTTTCTGAAAGTTTGGGGATGCGATGCTTATGTGAAGAAATTTCAACCTGAAAAGCTCGAACCCAAATCGAAAAAATGCGTCTTCATAGGATACCCTAAGGAAACTATTGGGTATACCTTCCACCTCAGATCCGAAGGCAAGATCTTTGTTGCCAAGAATGGATCCTTTCTGGAGAAAGAGTTTCTCTCGAAAGAAGTAAGTGGGAGGAAAGTAGAACTTGACGAGGTACCCCCTCTTGAACTGGAGAGTAGCGCAACTCAGGAGATATTTCTGTGGTGCCTGCACCGACTAGAGAGGAAGTTAATGATGATGATCATGAAGCTTCGGGTCAAGTTGCTACTGAACTTCGTAGGTCCACGAGGACACGTTCCGCACCTGAGTGGTACGGCAACCCTGTCCTGGAAATCATGTTGTTAGACAACGGTGAACCTTCGAACTATGAAGAAGCGATGGCGGGCCTGGATTCCAACAAATGGCTTGAAGCCATGAAATTTGAGATAGGATCCATGTATGAAGACAAAGTATGGACTTTGACGGACTTCCCCGATGATCGGCAAGCCATAGAGAATAAGTGGATCTTTAAGAAGAAGACTGACGTGGCTGGTAATGTGACCGTCTATAAGGCTCGGCTTGTCACTAAGGGTTATCGACAAGTTCAAGGGGTTGACTATGATGAGACCTTCTCACCCGTAGCGAAGCTGAAGTTCGTCCAAATCATGTTAGCAATTGCCGCATTCTATGATTATAGGATCTAGCAAATGGACGTCAAAATGGCATTCCTTAATGGTTTCCTTAAGGAAGAATTGTATATGATGCAGCCAGAAGGTTTTGTCGATCCTAAGAATACTGACAAAGTATGCAAGCTCCAGTGCTCCATCTATGGGCTGGTTCAAGCATCTCGGAGTTGGAACATTCGCTTTGATGAAATGATCAAAGCGTTTGGGTTTATATAGACTTATGGAGAAGCCTGTATTTACAAGAAAGTGAGTGGGAGCTCTGTAGCATTTCTCCTATTATATGTGGATGACATACTGTTGATGGGAAATGATATAGAACTTTTGGAAAGCATAAAGGCCTACTTGAATAAGTGTTTTTCAATGAAGGACCTTGGAGAAGCTGCTTACATATTAGGCATCAAGATCTATAGAGATAGATCGAGACGCCTCATTGGTCTTTCACAAAGCACATACCTTGACAAGATATTGAAGAAGTTCAATATGGATCAGTCCAAGAAGGGGTTCTTGCCTGTATTCCAAGGTGTGAGATTGAGCGCAGCTCAACGCCCGACCTCAGCAGAAGAAAGAGAAAAGATGAGTGTCATCCCCTATGCCTCAGCCATAGGCTCTATTATGTATGCCATGATGTGTACCAGACCTGATGTGAACCTTGTCATAAGTTTGGTAGGGAGGTACCAAAGTGATCCCGGAATGGAACACTGGACAGTGGTCAAGAATATCGTGAAGTACCTGAAAAGGACTAAGGATATGTTTCTCGTTTATGGATATATTCAAGATGGAGACATAGATATTTGTAAAGTACATACGGATCTGAATGTCGCAGATCCGTTGACTAAACCTCTTCCACGAGCAAAACATGATCGACACCAGAACTCTATGGGTGTTCGATTCATCACAATGTAACTAGATTATTGAGGGGGGGGGGGGGGGGGGGGGGGGGGGGGGGGGGGGGGGGGGGGGGGGGGGGGGGGGGGGGGGGGGGGGGGGGGGGGGGGGGGGGGGGGGGGGGGGGGGGGGGGGGGGGGGGGGGGGGGGGGGGGGGGGGGGGGGGGGGGGGGGGGGGGGGGGGGGGGGGGGGGGGGGGGGGGGGGGGGGGGGGGGGGGGGGGGGGGGGGGGGGGGGGGGGGGGGGGGGGGGGGGGGGGGGGGGGGGGGGGGGGGGGGGGGGGGGGGGGGGGGGGGGGGGGGGGGGGGGGGGGGGGGGGGGGGGGGGGGGGGGGGGGGGGGGGGGGGGGGGGGGGGGGGGGGGGGGGGGGGGGGGGGGGGGGGGGGGGGGGGGGGGGGGGGGGGGGGGGGGGGGGGGGGGGGGGGGGGGGGGGGGGGGGGGGGGGGGGGGGGGGGGGGGGGGGGGGGGGGGGGGGGGGGGGGGGGGGGGGGGGGGGGGGGGGGGGGGGGGGGGGGGGGGGGGGGGGGGGGGGGGGGGGGGGGGGGGGGGGGGGGGGGGGGGGGGGGGGGGGGGGGGGGGGGGGGGGGGGGGGGGGGGGGGGGGGGGGGGGGGGGGGGGGGGGGGGGGGGGGGGGGGGGGGGGGGGGGGGGGGGGGGGGGGGGGGGGGGGGGGGGGGGGGGGGGGGGGGGGGGGGGGGGGGGGGGGGGGGGGGGGGGGGGGGGGGGGGGGGGGGGGGGGGGGGGGGGGGGGGGGGGGGGGGGGGGGGGGGGGGGGGGGGGGGGGGGGGGGGGGGGGGGGGGGGGGGGGGGGGGGGGGGGGGGGGGGGGGGGGGGGGGGGGGGGGGGGGGGGGGGGGGGGGGGGGGGGGGGGGGGGGGGGGGGGGGGGGGGGGGGGGGGGGGGGGGGGGGGGGGGGGGGGGGGGGGGGGGGGGGGGGGGGGGGGGGGGGGGGGGGGGGGGGGGGGGGGGGGGGGGGGGGGGGGGGGGGGGGGGGGGGGGGGGGGGGGGGGGGGGGGGGGGGGGGGGGGGGGGGGGGGGGGGGGGGGGGGGGGGGGGGGGGGGGGGGGGGGGGGGGGGGGGGGGGGGGGGGGGGGGGGGGGGGGGGGGGGGGGGGGGGGGGGGGGGGGGGGGGGGGGGGGGGGGGGGGGGGGGGGGGGGGGGGGGGGGGGGGGGGGGGGGGGGGGGGGGGGGGGGGGGGGGGGGGGGGGGGGGGGGGGGGGGGGGGGGGGGGGGGGGGGGGGGGGGGGGGGGGGGGGGGGGGGGGGGGGGGGGGGGGGGGGGGGGGGGGGGGGGGGGGGGGGGGGGGGGGGGGGGGGGGGGGGGGGGGGGGGGGGGGGGGGGGGGGGGGGGGGGGGGGGGGGGGGGGGGGGGGGGGGGGGGGGGGGGGGGGGGGGGGGGGGGGGGGGGGGGGGGGGGGGGGGGGGGGGGGGGGGGGGGGGGGGGGGGGGGGGGGGGGGGGGGGGGGGGGGGGGGGGGGGGGGGGGGGGGGGGGGGGGGGGGGGGGGGGGGGGGGGGGGGGGGGGGGGGGGGGGGGGGGGGGGGGGGGGGGGGGGGGGGGGGGGGGGGGGGGGGGGGGGGGGGGGGGGGGGGGGGGGGGGGGGGGGGGGGGGGGGGGGGGGGGGGGGGGGGGGGGGGGGGGGGGGGGGGGGGGGGGGGGGGGGGGGGGGGGGGGGGGGGGGGGGGGGGGGGGGGGGGGGGGGGGGGGGGGGGGGGGGGGGGGGGGGGGGGGGGGGGGGGGGGGGGGGGGGGGGGGGGGGGGGGGGGGGGGGGGGGGGGGGGGGGGGGGGGGGGGGGGGGGGGGGGGGGGGGGGGGGGGGGGGGGGGGGGGGGGGGGGGGGGGGGGGGGGGGGGGGGGGGGGGGGGGGGGGGGGGGGGGGGGGGGGGGGGGGGGGGGGGGGGGGGGGGGGGGGGGGGGGGGGGGGGGGGGGGGGGGGGGGGGGGGGGGGGGGGGGGGGGGGGGGGGGGGGGGGGGGGGGGGGGGGGGGGGGGGGGGGGGGGGGGGGGGGGGGGGGGGGGGGGGGGGGGGGGGGGGGGGGGGGGGGGGGGGGGGGGGGGGGGGGGGGGGGGGGGGGGGGGGGGGGGGGGGGGGGGGGGGGGGGGGGGGGGGGGGGGGGGGGGGGGGGGGGGGGGGGGGGGGGGGGGGGGGGGGGGGGGGGGGGGGGGGGGGGGGGGGGGGGGGGGGGGGGGGGGGGGGGGGGGGGGGGGGGGGGGGGGGGGGGGGGGGGGGGGGGGGGGGGGGGGGGGGGGGGGGGGGGGGGGGGGGGGGGGGGGGGGGGGGGGGGGGGGGGGGGGGGGGGGGGGGGGGGGGGGGGGGGGGGGGGGGGGGGGGGGGGGGGGGGGGGGGGGGGGGGGGGGGGGGGGGGGGGGGGGGGGGGGGGGGGGGGGGGGGGGGGGGGGGGGGGGGGGGGGGGGGGGGGGGGGGGGGGGGGGGGGGGGGGGGGGGGGGGGGGGGGGGGGGGGGGGGGGGGGGGGGGGGGGGGGGGGGGGGGGGGGGGGGGGGGGGGGGGGGGGGGGGGGGGGGGGGGGGGGGGGGGGGGGGGGGGGGGGGGGGGGGGGGGGGGGGGGGGGGGGGGGGGGGGGGGGGGGGGGGGGGGGGGGGGGGGGGGGGGGGGGGGGGGGGGGGGGGGGGGGGGGGGGGGGGGGGGGGGGGGGGGGGGGGGGGGGGGGGGGGGGGGGGGGGGGGGGGGGGGGGGGGGGGGGGGGGGGGGGGGGGGGGGGGGGGGGGGGGGGGGGGGGGGGGGGGGGGGGGGGGGGGGGGGGGGGGGGGGGGGGGGGGGGGGGGGGGGGGGGGGGGGGGGGGGGGGGGGGGGGGGGGGGGGGGGGGGGGGGGGGGGGGGGGGGGGGGGGGGGGGGGGGGGGGGGGGGGGGGGGGGGGGGGGGGGGGGGGGGGGGGGGGGGGGGGGGGGGGGGGGGGGGGGGGGGGGGGGGGGGGGGGGGGGGGGGGGGGGGGGGGGGGGGGGGGGGGGGGGGGGGGGGGGGGGGGGGGGGGGGGGGGGGGGGGGGGGGGGGGGGGGGGGGGGGGGGGGGGGGGGGGGGGGGGGGGGGGGGGGGGGGGGGGGGGGGGGGGGGGGGGGGGGGGGGGGGGGGGGGGGGGGGGGGGGGGGGGGGGGGGGGGGGGGGGGGGGGGGGGGGGGGGGGGGGGGGGGGGGGGGGGGGGGGGGGGGGGGGGGGGGGGGGGGGGGGGGGGGGGGGGGGGGGGGGGGGGGGGGGGGGGGGGGGGGGGGGGGGATCGGTTCTGGAGCTATCCGCGACGAAGCTATTACTCCTGCATTCTTTACAGTCAAGGTCGCATCTTCCCACACAAGCGTCTTGACATTGAAGCAATAACTGGTCTGCCCCATCTGGAAGAAGCTCTGGATTGCTACAAAGAGGTTGGGTTGCTGCCGTTCGTCACTGACCAAGAGCATTGGAATGAAGAGTTCCAGCTCCAATTCTATGCCACACTTCACATCCGCGGGTATAACAGAGATCCGAAGACTTGGGTCCTGGAGTGGATGACAGGAAATGTTCATCATGAAGCCAAAGCCTTTGACATCATTGAGCTCACTAGTCTACCCACCCCTGGCGATCTCTACAAATCTGGCTGTCAACTTCACAGTGAAGCTGTGGAGAGCATCTTTCAGAAGCCTGAACCTAACATGAGTCTGATGCTCAGTATGATGAAGCTATTGCCCCAAGATGCTGAATATCCCAAAGAGTTCTTTGTTGAAGACCTTGAGTATCTGGCAAGAACTATTTATCACATCATAAGGCGAACTCTCTGGCCCATCAAAGGACACTCTCCACATGCCAAGCTGGAAGGTGCAATGAAGACTTTGGTCTTCTATATTCTTCATGGAAAATGCTTCAATGCACAGGACTTCTTCATTCACCAACTTGCTGCATCAGGCTTTGATCTGTTTGGCTTGAAGTTCTACGCCCCATGGGTAATGCGGCTGATCAAACTTCACTCTGCTATCTCATATCAGCCATGTGCGCGCAATCATCGGATCTTTCTGCCTGATGTGGATATGTCTATTGAAGCCATCTATCCTGAGCCTGCCAAGGAACCTCTAAGTCTTCAGAATGCGGAGCATCAAAGTTTTTCTCAGAACATTGAAGGAGTTGAAGCAGTCACTCGTGTGTATCCTTTGGCTGGCACTACACGTGCACCGCATCCTGCTCTCACTGAAGCCACTAATAGCACAATTGCCCAACGACCCAAGAAGCGCACTCGTGTTCTCAATGACCGAGAGCTTCTTGTGGCTCTTCATCAGAAATAGGATAGGCATCATGACTGGCTGAAGCGTCAAATGCAAAGCCTCTTGGTGGATGTTAATCGTATTCGCAATCTTGCCACCAAGAATGCCTTTGTTGCCCATGAAACCTCTCGACGCACATGGAAAGGGCTGATGCTGATGTGCTCTGAAGATGATCTTCAAGAGGATGGCTTCTCTGAGCGCTTCAAGTTTGACTCCACACCTCCTCGAAGGGAAGTGCTGCGACGAACTCCATCTCTTGAAGACTCTGAGTTCTCTTCCTCTGCTGCAACTGTGAATGCCAGAGTGATCGAGGATGAAGATGATGCTACTTCACCGCCACCTCCTTCAGCACGCTTCGACACTGCTCCAAGCTCCTTGCGCCTACTGCCGGTCCTCAGTTCGACTATCATGTTGAGCACAGGCCTCAGGTACAGAAGCCAATCCCAAGATTTCCCAGGTTCCCAGGTCCTGCAGGGGGGGGGGGGGGGGGGGGGGGGGGGGGGGGGGGGGGGGGGGGGGGGGGGGGGGGGGGGGGGGGGGGGGGGGGGGGGGGGGGGGGGGGGGGGGGGGGGGGGGGGGGGGGGGGGGGGGGGGGGGGGGGGGGGGGGGGGGGGGGGGGGGGGGGGGGGGGGGGGGGGGGGGGGGGGGGGGGGGGGGGGGGGGGGGGGGGGGGGGGGGGGGGGGGGGGGGGGGGGGGGGGGGGGGGGGGGGGGGGGGGGGGGGGGGGGGGGGGGGGGGGGGGGGGGGGGGGGGGGGGGGGGGGGGGGGGGGGGGGGGGGGGGGGGGGGGGGGGGGGGGGGGGGGGGGGGGGGGGGGGGGGGGGGGGGGGGGGGGGGGGGGGGGGGGGGGGGGGGGGGGGGGGGGGGGGGGGGGGGGGGGGGGGGGGGGGGGGGGGGGGGGGGGGGGGGGGGGGGGGGGGGGGGGGGGGGGGGGGGGGGGGGGGGGGGGGGGGGGGGGGGGGGGGGGGGGGGGGGGGGGGGGGGGGGGGGGGGGGGGGGGGGGGGGGGGGGGGGGGGGGGGGGGGGGGGGGGGGGGGGGGGGGGGGGGGGGGGGGGGGGGGGGGGGGGGGGGGGGGGGGGGGGGGGGGGGGGGGGGGGGGGGGGGGGGGGGGGGGGGGGGGGGGGGGGGGGGGGGGGGGGGGGGGGGGGGGGGGGGGGGGGGGGGGGGGGGGGGGGGGGGGGGGGGGGGGGGGGGGGGGGGGGGGGGGGGGGGGGGGGGGGGGGGGGGGGGGGGGGGGGGGGGGGGGGGGGGGGGGGGGGGGGGGGGGGGGGGGGGGGGGGGGGGGGGGGGGGGGGGGGGGGGGGGGGGGGGGGGGGGGGGGGGGGGGGGGGGGGGGGGGGGGGGGGGGGGGGGGGGGGGGGGGGGGGGGGGGGGGGGGGGGGGGGGGGGGGGGGGGGGGGGGGGGGGGGGGGGGGGGGGGGGGGGGGGGGGGGGGGGGGGGGGGGGGGGGGGGGGGGGGGGGGGGGGGGGGGGGGGGGGGGGGGGGGGGGGGGGGGGGGGGGGGGGGGGGGGGGGGGGGGGGGGGGGGGGGGGGGGGGGGGGGGGGGGGGGGGGGGGGGGGGGGGGGGGGGGGGGGGGGGGGGGGGGGGGGGGGGGGGGGGGGGGGGGGGGGGGGGGGGGGGGGGGGGGGGGGGGGGGGGGGGGGGGGGGGGGGGGGGGGGGGGGGGGGGGGGGGGGGGGGGGGGGGGGGGGGGGGGGGGGGGGGGGGGGGGGGGGGGGGGGGGGGGGGGGGGGGGGGGGGGGGGGGGGGGGGGGGGGGGGGGGGGGGGGGGGGGGGGGGGGGGGGGGGGGGGGGGGGGGGGGGGGGGGGGGGGGGGGGGGGGGGGGGGGGGGGGGGGGGGGGGGGGGGGGGGGGGGGGGGGGGGGGGGGGGGGGGGGGGGGGGGGGGGGGGGGGGGGGGGGGGGGGGGGGGGGGGGGGGGGGGGGGGGGGGGGGGGGGGGGGGGGGGGGGGGGGGGGGGGGGGGGGGGGGGGGGGGGGGGGGGGGGGGGGGGGGGGGGGGGGGGGGGGGGGGGGGGGGGGGGGGGGGGGGGGGGGGGGGGGGGGGGGGGGGGGGGGGGGGGGGGGGGGGGGGGGGGGGGGGGGGGGGGGGGGGGGGGGGGGGGGGGGGGGGGGGGGGGGGGGGGGGGGGGGGGGGGGGGGGGGGGGGGGGGGGGGGGGGGGGGGGGGGGGGGGGGGGGGGGGGGGGGGGGGGGGGGGGGGGGGGGGGGGGGGGGGGGGGGGGGGGGGGGGGGGGGGGGGGGGGGGGGGGGGGGGGGGGGGGGGGGGGGGGGGGGGGGGGGGGGGGGGGGGGGGTGCAAAATGATCTAAGTGCGGAATTTATCGTCGCACATGCGGAATTTATCATCACATCACAAAGTAGCAAATAAGTAGCAGACGACCATCAAGTTTAAGTGTTACGACTCAAAGAACCAAACGTATCAAAACGAGAGTTGTAACCACTAGGCAAAATATAAAGCAACCGCCCATAGGGACCCGCTTGAAGACTATCAAACTCATATGCTTCTCCCCCTTTTGTCAGTAAGGACCAAAAAGGTTTGTAGACATAGAGCATCTACTCGTTCCCATGAAGAGTAGGTGAAGCAGCAGGGTCGTTGGTGGTGTTCGGCGGTGCAGAAGAACTCGAAGCAATGTCGAAGCATGCTGAAGGAGGGGGCGGTGAAGTAGCATCGTCTTCGTCCTCGACCACTCTGGCATTCACAGTTGCCGCAGAGGAAGAGAACTCAGAGTCTTCAAGAGATGGAGTTCGTCGCAGCATTGCCCTTCGAGGAGGTGTGAAGTCAAACTTGAAGCATTCAGAGAAGCCATCCTCTTGAAGATCATCTTCAGAGCACATAAGCGTCAGCCCTTTCCATGTGCGTTGAGAGGTTTCATGTGCAACAAAGGCATTCTTGGTGGCAAGATTACGAATGCGGTTGAGATCCACCAAGAGGCTCTGCATTTGGTGCTTCATCCAGTCATGATGTCTATCCTGTTTCTGATGAAGAGCAACCAGAAGCTCTCGGTCATTGAGAACACGAGTGCGCTTCTTGGGTCGTTGGGCAATTGTGCTTTCGGTGGCTTCAGTAAGGGCAGGATGTGGTGCACGTGTAGTTCCAGCCAGAGGATAAACACGAGTGACTGCTTCAACTCCTTCAATGTTCTGAGAGAAACTTTGATGCTCCGCATTCTGAAGACTAAGAGGCTCCTTGGCAGGCTCAGGATAAATAGTTTCAACGGACATATCCACATCAGGCAGAAAGATCCGATGATTGCGAGCAGATGGCTAATATGAGATAGCGGAGTGGAGTTTAATCAGCCGCATTATCCATGGAGCGTAGAACTTCAAGCCAAAAAGATCAGAGCGTGATGCAGCGAGTTGGCGGATGAAGAAGTCTTGTGCATTAAAGCATTTGCCATGAAGAATATAGAAGACCAAAATCTTCATTGCACCTTCCAGCTTGGCATGGGGAGAATGTCCTTTGATAGGCCAAAGAGTTCGCCTTATGATGTGATAAATAGTCTGTGGCAGATACTCAAGGTCTTCAACAAAGAACTCCTTAGGATATGCAGCATCTTGTGGCAAGGGCTTCATCATACTAAGCATCTGGCTCATGTTTGGTTCAGGCTTCTGAAAGATGCTCTCCATAGCTTCACTGTGAAGCTGACAGCCAGGTTCGTAGAGATCGCTAGGAGTGGGCAGACTAGTGAGCTCAATGATATCAAAGGCTTTGGCTTCATGATGAACATTTCCTGTCATCCACTCTAGGACCCAAGTCCTCAGATCTCTGTTGTACCCATGGATGTGAAGTGTGGCATAGAGTTGGAGCAGCAACTCTTCATTCCGGTGCTCTTGGTCGGTGACAAACGGAAACAATCCAACCTCTTTGAAGCAATCCAGAGCTTCTTCCAGACATGGCAGACCAACTATGGCTTCTGTATCAAGACGCTTATGTGGGAAGATGCGACCTTGATTGTACAGAATGCAGGAGTAATAGCTTCGCTGTGGATAGCTCCAGAACCGATCAGAAGATATTCTTTCCCTTGAGTAGGGGTTCTTGGAGCTATTGAAGAAAGTGTTGTCTGCTTTGAAGCCGTTGACATTGAAGGATCCAGGTGTTGATGCAGGACCTGGAAACCTAGGCAACCTTGGAATAGGCTTCTGTACCTGAGGCTTATACTCAACATGATAGTCAAACTGAGGACCAGCAGCAGGCGCAGGAACAGGAGCAGTAGCATCATTTGCTTCACTGACTTCTGGTTCTTGGGTTGGTGGAGGCTCCACATTTGCTTCAGCCATGACAGCGTCAGTGGCTTCATTGGTGTTGGTGGTGGCAGCCTCAAGATTTTTGACCTCCACTTGATGAGCTGGAGGGTCGGTCATAGTCACGTTCTCCTCGAGAACAGCTTCTTGGTGAGATGGGGGTGTAGCAACTCTTGGGGTTT
>JAAAWM010008660.1:0-15757 GCA_036873465.1 Thinopyrum obtusiflorum
CATTCAAAGCCACATCATTCAAAGGGACAATCTCTTTCAAAGTATAACGGTTTTAGACAAAAACTCATCTAGTATAAAAGGATTTCATTTTTTAACATATTATAATTCTAGAATTTTTGTGCGTTTCGTATGCACCATTCAAATCCTTTTTTGACTTCATTTGCTATTTTTCATGCATTTAATTATTTTTCAGCTAAATGATCCTGAAATTGAAAAGCACTTCAAAGGAACTTTGAAAAGGTTGAAACTTGGTATCGGCAAAAACTGGATGCACCGCGTGTACGAACTGGACAATCTCTTTTAAAGTATCAGGGTTTCTGACAAAAACTCATCTAGTACAAAGGGATTTCATTCTTAACCTATTTTAACTACAGACTTCTTATGCTTCAATATGCACCATTCAAAGCCACATCATCAATTTTCAACCATTTTCTGACGTCATTAGCTATTTTTTCATGCATTTAATGATTATTTTGACCTACATGACCCTGAAATTGAAAACACTACAAATGAACTATGAAAGGTTGAAACTTGGCATGGTATCATAATTTCACTCACGTAGTATGTGCTAAAACGATGAGACGGTTACAGCCAAAACTAGATGCATTTAGTATACAAAATGGACAATATATTTCAATGTATTAGTGTTTCACACGAAAACTCATCTATTACAAATGGATCTTATTTTTAACCTATTTTAACGCCAGACTTTTTGTGCGTTCAATATGCACCATTCAAAGCCACATCATCAATTTTCAACCATTTCTGATTTCATTTGCTATTTTTCTTGCATTTAATGATTTTTTGAGCTAAATGAACCTGAAATTGAAAATCACAATGAACTCTGAAAAGGTTGAAACTTGGCATGGTATCATAACTTCACCCACATAGCATTTGCTAAAAAGTTCAGAGGGTTACGACAAAACTGAATGCACTTCATGTGCAAACTTGACAATCTCTTTCCAAGTATCGGGGTTTCGGACGAAAACTCATCTATTACAAAGGGATTTAATTTTTTTGACTTAATTTAATGCCAGATTATTTGTGTGTTCAATATCCCCCCCCCCCCCCCCCCCCCCCCCCCCCCCCCCCCCCCCCCCCCCCCCCCCCCCCCCCCCCCCCCCCCCCCCCCCCCCCCCCCCCCCCCCCCCCCCCCCCCCCCCCCCCCCCCCCCCCCCCCCCCCCCCCCCCCCCCCCCCCCCCCCCCCCCCCCCCCCCCCCCCCCCCCCCCCCCCCCCCCCCCCCCCCCCCCCCCCCCCCCCCCCCCCCCCCCCCCCCCCCCCCCCCCCCCCCCCCCCCCCCCCCCCCCCCCCCCCCCCCCCCCCCCCCCCCCCCCCCCCCCCCCCCCCCCCCCCCCCCCCCCCCCCCCCCCCCCCCCCCCCCCCCCCCCCCCCCCCCCCCCCCCCCCCCCCCCCCCCCCCCCCCCCCCCCCCCCCCCCCCCCCCCCCCCCCCCCCCCCCCCCCCCCCCCCCCCCCCCCCCCCCCCCCCCCCCCCCCCCCCCCCCCCCCCCCCCCCCCCCCCCCCCCCCCCCCCCCCCCCCCCCCCCCCCCCCCCCCCCCCCCCCCCCCCCCCCCCCCCCCCCCCCCCCCCCCCCCCCCCCCCCCCCCCCCCCCCCCCCCCCCCCCCCCCCCCCCCCCCCCCCCCCCCCCCCCCCCCCCCCCCCCCCCCCCCCCCCCCCCCCCCCCCCCCCCCCCCCCCCCCCCCCCCCCCCCCCCCCCCCCCCCCCCCCCCCCCCCCCCCCCCCCCCCCCCCCCCCCCCCCCCCCCCCCCCCCCCCCCCCCCCCCCCCCCCCCCCCCCCCCCCCCCCCCCCCCCCCCCCCCCCCCCCCCCCCCCCCCCCCCCCCCCCCCCCCCCCCCCCCCCCCCCCCCCCCCCCCCCCCCCCCCCCCCCCCCCCCCCCCCCCCCCCCCCCCCCCCCCCCCCCCCCCCCCCCCCCCCCCCCCCCCCCCCCCCCCCCCCCCCCCCCCCCCCCCCCCCCCCCCCCCCCCCCCCCCCCCCCCCCCCCCCCCCCCCCCCCCCCCCCCCCCCCCCCCCCCCCCCCCCCCCCCCCCCCCCCCCCCCCCCCCCCCCCCCCCCCCCCCCCCCCCCCCCCCCCCCCCCCCCCCCCCCCCCCCCCCCCCCCCCCCCCCCCCCCCCCCCCCCCCCCCCCCCCCCCCCCCCCCCCCCCCCCCCCCCCCCCCCCCCCCCCCCCCCCCCCCCCCCCCCCCCCCCCCCCCCCCCCCCCCCCCCCCCCCCCCCCCCCCCCCCCCCCCCCCCCCCCCCCCCCCCCCCCCCCCCCCCCCCCCCCCCCCCCCCCCCCCCCCCCCCCCCCCCCCCCCCCCCCCCCCCCCCCCCCCCCCCCCCCCCCCCCCCCCCCCCCCCCCCCCCCCCCCCCCCCCCCCCCCCCCCCCCCCCCCCCCCCCCCCCCCCCCCCCCCCCCCCCCCCCCCCCCCCCCCCCCCCCCCCCCCCCCCCCCCCCCCCCCCCCCCCCCCCCCCCCCCCCCCCCCCCCCCCCCCCCCCCCCCCCCCCCCCCCCCCCCCCCCCCCCCCCCCCCCCCCCCCCCCCCCCCCCCCCCCCCCCCCCCCCCCCCCCCCCCCCCCCCCCCCCCCCCCCCCCCCCCCCCCCCCCCCCCCCCCCCCCCCCCCCCCCCCCCCCCCCCCCCCCCCCCCCCCCCCCCCCCCCCCCCCCCCCCCCCCCCCCCCCCCCCCCCCCCCCCCCCCCCCCCCCCCCCCCCCCCCCCCCCCCCCCCCCCCCCCCCCCCCCCCCCCCCCCCCCCCCCCCCCCCCCCCCCCCCCCCCCCCCCCCCCCCCCCCCCCCCCCCCCCCCCCCCCCCCCCCCCCCCCCCCCCCCCCCCCCCCCCCCCCCCCCCCCCCCCCCCCCCCCCCCCCCCCCCCCCCCCCCCCCCCCCCCCCCCCCCCCCCCCCCCCCCCCCCCCCCCCCCCCCCCCCCCCCCCCCCCCCCCCCCCCCCCCCCCCCCCCCCCCCCCCCCCCCCCCCCCCCCCCCCCCCCCCCCCCCCCCCCCCCCCCCCCCCCCCCCCCCCCCCCCCCCCCCCCCCCCCCCCCCCCCCCCCCCCCCCCCCCCCCCCCCCCCCCCCCCCCCCCCCCCCCCCCCCCCCCCCCCCCCCCCCCCCCCCCCCCCCCCCCCCCCCCCCCCCCCCCCCCCCCCCCCCCCCCCCCCCCCCCCCCCCCCCCCCCCCCCCCCCCCCCCCCCCCCCCCCCCCCCCCCCCCCCCCCCCCCCCCCCCCCCCCCCCCCCCCCCCCCCCCCCCCCCCCCCCCCCCCCCCCCCCCCCCCCCCCCCCCCCCCCCCCCCCCCCCCCCCCCCCCCCCCCCCCCCCCCCCCCCCCCCCCCCCCCCCCCCCCCCCCCCCCCCCCCCCCCCCCCCCCCCCCCCCCCCCCCCCCCCCCCCCCCCCCCCCCCCCCCCCCCCCCCCCCCCCCCCCCCCCCCCCCCCCCCCCCCCCCCCCCCCCCCCCCCCCCCCCCCCCCCCCCCCCCCCCCCCCCCCCCCCCCCCCCCCCCCCCCCCCCCCCCCCCCCCCCCCCCCCCCCCCCCCCCCCCCCCCCCCCCCCCCCCCCCCCCCCCCCCCCCCCCCCCCCCCCCCCCCCCCCCCCCCCCCCCCCCCCCCCCCCCCCCCCCCCCCCCCCCCCCCCCCCCCCCCCCCCCCCCCCCCCCCCCCCCCCCCCCCCCCCCCCCCCCCCCCCCCCCCCCCCCCCCCCCCCCCCCCCCCCCCCCCCCCCCCCCCCCCCCCCCCCCCCCCCCCCCCCCCCCCCCCCCCCCCCCCCCCCCCCCCCCCCCCCCCCCCCCCCCCCCCCCCCCCCCCCCCCCCCCCCCCCCCCCCCCCCCCCCCCCCCCCCCCCCCCCCCCCCCCCCCCCCCCCCCCCCCCCCCCCCCCCCCCCCCCCCCCCCCCCCCCCCCCCCCCCCCCCCCCCCCCCCCCCCCCCCCCCCCCCCCCCCCCCCCCCCCCCCCCCCCCCCCCCCCCCCCCCCCCCCCCCCCCCCCCCCCCCCCCCCCCCCCCCCCCCCCCCCCCCCCCCCCCCCCCCCCCCCCCCCCCCCCCCCCCCCCCCCCCCCCCCCCCCCCCCCCCCCCCCCCCCCCCCCCCCCCCCCCCCCCCCCCCCCCCCCCCCCCCCCCCCCCCCCCCCCCCCCCCCCCCCCCCCCCCCCCCCCCCCCCCCCCCCCCCCCCCCCCCCCCCCCCCCCCCCCCCCCCCCCCCCCCCCCCCCCCCCCCCCCCCCCCCCCCCCCCCCCCCCCCCCCCCCCCCCCCCCCCCCCCCCCCCCCCCCCCCCCCCCCCCCCCCCCCCCCCCCCCCCCCCCCCCCCCCCCCCCCCCCCCCCCCCCCCCCCCCCCCCCCCCCCCCCCCCCCCCCCCCCCCCCCCCCCCCCCCCCCCCCCCCCCCCCCCCCCCCCCCCCCCCCCCCCCCCCCCCCCCCCCCCCCCCCCCCCCCCCCCCCCCCCCCCCCCCCCCCCCCCCCCCCCCCCCCCCCCCCCCCCCCCCCCCCCCCCCCCCCCCCCCCCCCCCCCCCCCCCCCCCCCCCCCCCCCCCCCCCCCCCCCCCCCCCCCCCCCCCCCCCCCCCCCCCCCCCCCCCCCCCCCCCCCCCCCCCCCCCCCCCCCCCCCCCCCCCCCCCCCCCCCCCCCCCCCCCCCCCCCCCCCCCCCCCCCCCCCCCCCCCCCCCCCCCCCCCCCCCCCCCCCCCCCCCCCCCCCCCCCCCCCCCCCCCCCCCCCCCCCCCCCCCCCCCCCCCCCCCCCCCCCCCCCCCCCCCCCCCCCCCCCCCCCCCCCCCCCCCCCCCCCCCCCCCCCCCCCCCCCCCCCCCCCCCCCCCCCCCCCCCCCCCCCCCCCCCCCCCCCCCCCCCCCCCCCCCCCCCCCCCCCCCCCCCCCCCCCCCCCCCCCCCCCCCCCCCCCCCCCCCCCCCCCCCCCCCCCCCCCCCCCCCCCCCCCCCCCCCCCCCCCCCCCCCCCCCCCCCCCCCCCCCCCCCCCCCCCCCCCCCCCCCCCCCCCCCCCCCCCCCCCCCCCCCCCCCCCCCCCCCCCCCCCCCCCCCCCCCCCCCCCCCCCCCCCCCCCCCCCCCCCCCCCCCCCCCCCCCCCCCCCCCCCCCCCCCCCCCCCCCCCCCCCCCCCCCCCCCCCCCCCCCCCCCCCCCCCCCCCCCCCCCCCCCCCCCCCCCCCCCCCCCCCCCCCCCCCCCCCCCCCCCCCCCCCCCCCCCCCCCCCCCCCCCCCCCCCCCCCCCCCCCCCCCCCCCCCCCCCCCCCCCCCCCCCCCCCCCCCCCCCCCCCCCCCCCCCCCCCCCCCCCCCCCCCCCCCCCCCCCCCCCCCCCCCCCCCCCCCCCCCCCCCCCCCCCCCCCCCCCCCCCCCCCCCCCCCCCCCCCCCCCCCCCCCCCCCCCCCCCCCCCCCCCCCCCCCCCCCCCCCCCCCCCCCCCCCCCCCCCCCCCCCCCCCCCCCCCCCCCCCCCCCCCCCCCCCCCCCCCCCCCCCCCCCCCCCCCCCCCCCCCCCCCCCCCCCCCCCCCCCCCCCCCCCCCCCCCCCCCCCCCCCCCCCCCCCCCCCCCCCCCCCCCCCCCCCCCCCCCCCCCCCCCCCCCCCCCCCCCCCCCCCCCCCCCCCCCCCCCCCCCCCCCCCCCCCCCCCCCCCCCCCCCCCCCCCCCCCCCCCCCCCCCCCCCCCCCCCCCCCCCCCCCCCCCCCCCCCCCCCCCCCCCCCCCCCCCCCCCCCCCCCCCCCCCCCCCCCCCCCCCCCCCCCCCCCCCCCCCCCCCCCCCCCCCCCCCCCCCCCCCCCCCCCCCCCCCCCCCCCCCCCCCCCCCCCCCCCCCCCCCCCCCCCCCCCCCCCCCCCCCCCCCCCCCCCCCCCCCCCCCCCCCCCCCCCCCCCCCCCCCCCCCCCCCCCCCCCCCCCCCCCCCCCCCCCCCCCCCCCCCCCCCCCCCCCCCCCCCCCCCCCCCCCCCCCCCCCCCCCCCCCCCCCCCCCCCCCCCCCCCCCCCCCCCCCCCCCCCCCCCCCCCCCCCCCCCCCCCCCCCCCCCCCCCCCCCCCCCCCCCCCCCCCCCCCCCCCCCCCCCCCCCCCCCCCCCCCCCCCCCCCCCCCCCCCCCCCCCCCCCCCCCCCCCCCCCCCCCCCCCCCCCCCCCCCCCCCCCCCCCCCCCCCCCCCCCCCCCCCCCCCCCCCCCCCCCCCCCCCCCCCCCCCCCCCCCCCCCCCCCCCCCCCCCCCCCCCCCCCCCCCCCCCCCCCCCCCCCCCCCCCCCCCCCCCCCCCCCCCCCCCCCCCCCCCCCCCCCCCCCCCCCCCCCCCCCCCCCCCCCCCCCCCCCCCCCCCCCCCCCCCCCCCCCCCCCCCCCCCCCCCCCCCCCCCCCCCCCCCCCCCCCCCCCCCCCCCCCCCCCCCCCCCCCCCCCCCCCCCCCCCCCCCCCCCCCCCCCCCCCCCCCCCCCCCCCCCCCCCCCCCCCCCCCCCCCCCCCCCCCCCCCCCCCCCCCCCCCCCCCCCCCCCCCCCCCCCCCCCCCCCCCCCCCCCCCCCCCCCCCCCCCCCCCCCCCCCCCCCCCCCCCCCCCCCCCCCCCCCCCCCCCCCCCCCCCCCCCCCCCCCCCCCCCCCCCCCCCCCCCCCCCCCCCCCCCCCCCCCCCCCCCCCCCCCCCCCCCCCCCCCCCCCCCCCCCCCCCCCCCCCCCCCCCCCCCCCCCCCCCCCCCCCCCCCCCCCCCCCCCCCCCCCCCCCCCCCCCCCCCCCCCCCCCCCCCCCCCCCCCCCCCCCCCCCCCCCCCCCCCCCCCCCCCCCCCCCCCCCCCCCCCCCCCCCCCCCCCCCCCCCCCCCCCCCCCCCCCCCCCCCCCCCCCCCCCCCCCCCCCCCCCCCCCCCCCCCCCCCCATCACCCCGGAAAGGCTAACGTAGTAGCAGACGCGTTGAGCCGCAAGAGTCATATCAGCACCCTCATGACAGGAGAATTACCTCAGGAGTTAGCCGAGGACCTTCGCGAGCTATGCTTGGAGATAGTCCCTAGAGGCTATTTAGCGACATTGGAGATTCAGTCTACCTTGATGGAAAAGATCAGAGAAGCTCAGAAGACAGATAAGGAGATTGAAGAGATAAAGGAGAAGTTGAGCAAAGGAAAAGCCAAGGGATTTCGTGAAGATGAGCACGATACCTTATGGTTTGAAGACCGTGTATATGTACCAAATGATCCGGAGATCAGGAAGTTGATTTTGCAAGAAGCCCATGATTCACCGTACTCGATTCACCCAGGGAATACCAAGATGTATTTGGATTTGAAGAATATTTTCTGGTGGACCGGAATGAAGAAGGATATTGCGGAGTATGTAGCAGTTTGTGATGTATGTCAGAGAGTGAAGGCAGAGCATCAGAAGCCAGCAGGATTGCTGCAGCCATTGCCGATACCCGAATGGAAGTGGGATAAAATAGGCATGGATTTTATCACAGGATTACCAAAGACTCGTTCAGGCTATGACTCGATAGGGGGGGGGGGGGGGGGGGGGGGGGGGGGGGGGGGGGGGGGGGGGGGGGGGGGGGGGGTTGACGAAAGTAGCTCATTTCATCCCGGTAAAGACCACTTACACCAGTGCTAAGTTGGCAAAGATATACATGACCAGGATTGTATGCTTACATGGAGTTCCGAGGAGTATAGTATCAGATAGAGGAACCCAGTTTACCTCAAAGTTCTGGAATCAGTTGCACGAAACTTTGGGTACCAGGCTAGAGTTCAGCACAGCTTTTCATCCCCCCCCCCCCCCCCCCCCCCCCCCCCCCCCCCCCCCCCCCCCCCCCCCCCCCCCCCCCCCCCCCCCCCCCCCCCCCCCCCCCCCCCCCCCCCCCCCCCCTTATAACAACAGTTACCAAACCAGTTTAAAGATGTCCCCTTTCGAAGCATTGTACGGAAGGAGGTGCAGGACACCGTTGTCGTGGGATGAAGTTGGAGACCGCCAGTTGTTTGGACGCAAAACTGTAACCATAGAGCTTTCCACCAGCCAAATATGCATATAGTATAGCTGTTTTATTCGATTACTCTCTATGTGTTACCTTGCCAGCATATTCCATGTACTGACCCGTTTCGGGCTGCAACGTTAATGTTGCAGACTTTTCAGACGACGATTAAGGAGTTTTAGGTCGTGGTTCTATACTCAGTGATGCCATTGGAGTTGATGGACTCACTTATCTTCCAAGCCTTCCGTTGTTATCGTTATTAGATGGCCTTAAGCCATATTTATTATAATAAGTTCTCTTATGAGACACTCGATGTAATAAGTGTGTGATTGCTACTCTGCTATAAATCCTCCGAGTACTGTGTGGTGTCAGCATTACTAATCCAGGGATGACACCAGAGCACAGAGATCAGACTGTTTGAGGTCAGGTCGCTACATGTCTCGGTCATGTCTGCATGGTTCCTGAACCCGTAGGGTCTACACACTTAAGGTTCGGTGACGCTAGAGTTGTTATGCCCCCCCCCCCCCCCCCCCCCCCCCCCCCCCCCCCCCCCCCCCCCCCCCCCCCCCCCCCCCCCCCCCCCCCCCCCCCCCCCCCCCCCCCCCCCCCCCCCCCCCCCCCCCCCCCCCCCCCCCCCCCCCCCCCCCCCCCCCCCCCCCCCCCCCCCCCCCCCCCCCCCCCCCCCCCCCCCCCCCCCCCCCCCCCCCCCCCCCCCCCCCCCCCCCCCCCCCCCCCCCCCCCCCCCCCCCCCCCCCCCCCCCCCCCCCCCCCCCCCCCCCCCCCCCCCCCCCCCCCCCCCCCCCCCCCCCCCCCCCCCCCCCCCCCCCCCCCCCCCCCCCCCCCCCCCCCCCCCCCCCCCCCCCCCCCCCCCCCCCCCCCCCCCCCCCCCCCCCCCCCCCCCCCCCCCCCCCCCCCCCCCCCCCCCCCCCCCCCCCCCCCCCCCCCCCCCCCCCCCCCCCCCCCCCCCCCCCCCCCCCCCCCCCCCCCCCCCCCCCCCCCCCCCCCCCCCCCCCCCCCCCCCCCCCCCCCCCCCCCCCCCCCCCCCCCCCCCCCCCCCCCCCCCCCCCCCCCCCCCCCCCCCCCCCCCCCCCCCCCCCCCCCCCCCCCCCCCCCCCCCCCCCCCCCCCCCCCCCCCCCCCCCCCCCCCCCCCCCCCCCCCCCCCCCCCCCCCCCCCCCCCCCCCCCCCCCCCCCCCCCCCCCCCCCCCCCCCCCCCCCCCCCCCCCCCCCCCCCCCCCCCCCCCCCCCCCCCCCCCCCCCCCCCCCCCCCCCCCCCCCCCCCCCCCCCCCCCCCCCCCCCCCCCCCCCCCCCCCCCCCCCCCCCCCCCCCCCCCCCCCCCCCCCCCCCCCCCCCCCCCCCCCCCCCCCCCCCCCCCCCCCCCCCCCCCCCCCCCCCCCCCCCCCCCCCCCCCCCCCCCCCCCCCCCCCCCCCCCCCCCCCCCCCCCCCCCCCCCCCCCCCCCCCCCCCCCCCCCCCCCCCCCCCCCCCCCCCCCCCCCCCCCCCCCCCCCCCCCCCCCCCCCCCCCCCCCCCCCCCCCCCCCCCCCCCCCCCCCCCCCCCCCCCCCCCCCCCCCCCCCCCCCCCCCCCCCCCCCCCCCCCCCCCCCCCCCCCCCCCCCCCCCCCCCCCCCCCCCCCCCCCCCCCCCCCCCCCCCCCCCCCCCCCCCCCCCCCCCCCCCCCCCCCCCCCCCCCCCCCCCCCCCCCCCCCCCCCCCCCCCCCCCCCCCCCCCCCCCCCCCCCCCCCCCCCCCCCCCCCCCCCCCCCCCCCCCCCCCCCCCCCCCCCCCCCCCCCCCCCCCCCCCCCCCCCCCCCCCCCCCCCCCCCCCCCCCCCCCCCCCCCCCCCCCCCCCCCCCCCCCCCCCCCCCCCCCCCCCCCCCCCCCCCCCCCCCCCCCCCCCCCCCCCCCCCCCCCCCCCCCCCCCCCCCCCCCCCCCCCCCCCCCCCCCCCCCCCCCCCCCCCCCCCCCCCCCCCCCCCCCCCCCCCCCCCCCCCCCCCCCCCCCCCCCCCCCCCCCCCCCCCCCCCCCCCCCCCCCCCCCCCCCCCCCCCCCCCCCCCCCCCCCCCCCCCCCCCCCCCCCCCCCCCCCCCCCCCCCCCCCCCCCCCCCCCCCCCCCCCCCCCCCCCCCCCCCCCCCCCCCCCCCCCCCCCCCCCCCCCCCCCCCCCCCCCCCCCCCCCCCCCCCCCCCCCCCCCCCCCCCCCCCCCCCCCCCCCCCCCCCCCCCCCCCCCCCCCCCCCCCCCCCCCCCCCCCCCCCCCCCCCCCCCCCCCCCCCCCCCCCCCCCCCCCCCCCCCCCCCCCCCCCCCCCCCCCCCCCCCCCCCCCCCCCCCCCCCCCCCCCCCCCCCCCCCCCCCCCCCCCCCCCCCCCCCCCCCCCCCCCCCCCCCCCCCCCCCCCCCCCCCCCCCCCCCCCCCCCCCCCCCCCCCCCCCCCCCCCCCCCCCCCCCCCCCCCCCCCCCCCCCCCCCCCCCCCCCCCCCCCCCCCCCCCCCCCCCCCCCCCCCCCCCCCCCCCCCCCCCCCCCCCCCCCCCCCCCCCCCCCCCCCCCCCCCCCCCCCCCCCCCCCCCCCCCCCCCCCCCCCCCCCCCCCCCCCCCCCCCCCCCCCCCCCCCCCCCCCCCCCCCCCCCCCCCCCCCCCCCCCCCCCCCCCCCCCCCCCCCCCCCCCCCCCCCCCCCCCCCCCCCCCCCCCCCCCCCCCCCCCCCCCCCCCCCCCCCCCCCCCCCCCCCCCCCCCCCCCCCCCCCCCCCCCCCCCCCCCCCCCCCCCCCCCCCCCCCCCCCCCCCCCCCCCCCCCCCCCCCCCCCCCCCCCCCCCCCCCCCCCCCCCCCCCCCCCCCCCCCCCCCCCCCCCCCCCCCCCCCCCCCCCCCCCCCCCCCCCCCCCCCCCCCCCCCCCCCCCCCCCCCCCCCCCCCCCCCCCCCCCCCCCCCCCCCCCCCCCCCCCCCCCCCCCCCCCCCCCCCCCCCCCCCCCCCCCCCCCCCCCCCCCCCCCCCCCCCCCCCCCCCCCCCCCCCCCCCCCCCCCCCCCCCCCCCCCCCCCCCCCCCCCCCCCCCCCCCCCCCCCCCCCCCCCCCCCCCCCCCCCCCCCCCCCCCCCCCCCCCCCCCCCCCCCCCCCCCCCCCCCCCCCCCCCCCCCCCCCCCCCCCCCCCCCCCCCCCCCCCCCCCCCCCCCCCCCCCCCCCCCCCCCCCCCCCCCCCCCCCCCCCCCCCCCCCCCCCCCCCCCCCCCCCCCCCCCCCCCCCCCCCCCCCCCCCCCCCCCCCCCCCCCCCCCCCCCCCCCCCCCCCCCCCCCCCCCCCCCCCCCCCCCCCCCCCCCCCCCCCCCCCCCCCCCCCCCCCCCCCCCCCCCCCCCCCCCCCCCCCCCCCCCCCCCCCCCCCCCCCCCCCCCCCCCCCCCCCCCCCCCCCCCCCCCCCCCCCCCCCCCCCCCCCCCCCCCCCCCCCCCCCCCCCCCCCCCCCCCCCCCCCCCCCCCCCCCCCCCCCCCCCCCCCCCCCCCCCCCCCCCCCCCCCCCCCCCCCCCCCCCCCCCCCCCCCCCCCCCCCCCCCCCCCCCCCCCCCCCCCCCCCCCCCCCCCCCCCCCCCCCCCCCCCCCCCCCCCCCCCCCCCCCCCCCCCCCCCCCCCCCCCCCCCCCCCCCCCCCCCCCCCCCCCCCCCCCCCCCCCCCCCCCCCCCCCCCCCCCCCCCCCCCCCCCCCCCCCCCCCCCCCCCCCCCCCCCCCCCCCCCCCCCCCCCCCCCCCCCCCCCCCCCCCCCCCCCCCCCCCCCCCCCCCCCCCCCCCCCCCCCCCCCCCCCCCCCCCCCCCCCCCCCCCCCCCCCCCCCCCCCCCCCCCCCCCCCCCCCCCCCCCCCCCCCCCCCCCCCCCCCCCCCCCCCCCCCCCCCCCCCCCCCCCCCCCCCCCCCCCCCCCCCCCCCCCCCCCCCCCCCCCCCCCCCCCCCCCCCCCCCCCCCCCCCCCCCACTTGTAGGCCACTTCTCCCATATGTTCCAAAACTCGATATGGTCCTACAAATCGTGGCGCTAACTTCCCTTTAACTCCAAAACGCTTTGTTCCCCGAAGTGGAGATACTTGAAGATAAGCTCTATCTCCAACTTCGTAAACTGTCTCCTTGCATTTAGAATCTGCATAACTCTTCTGTCTGGACTGGGCTACCTTGAGCCTATCGCGAATCAACTTCACCTTCTGTTCAGACTCTTTAATCAAGTCAGGTCCAAACAACTGGCGGTCTCCAACTTCGTCCCACGATAGCGGTGTCCTGCACCTCCTTCCGTACAAAGCTTCGAAAGGGGCCATCTTTAAACTGGTTTGATAACTGTTGTTGTAAGAGAACTCTGCATATGGCAAATTATCGTCCCAACTAGATCCGTAATCTAGCGCACAAGCTCTCAGCATATCCTCCAAAATCTGATTGACTCTCTTGGTGTGTCCATCTGTCTGTGGATGAAAAGCTGTACTGAACTCTAGTCTGGTTCCCAAAGTTTCATGCAACTGTTTCCAGAACTTTGAGGTAAACTGGGTTCCTCTATCTGATACGATACTCCTCGGAACTCCATGCAAACATATGATCCTGGTCATGTATATCTTTGCCAACTTAGCACTGGTGTAAGTGGTCTTTACTGGGATGAAATGAGCTACTTTCGTCAACCGATCGACTACAACCCAAATCGAGTCATAGTCCTGAACGAGTCCTGGGAAACCCCCCCCCCCCCCCCCCCCCCCCCCCCCCCCCCCCCCCCCCCCCCCCCCCCCCCCCCCCCCCCCCCCCCCCCCCCCCCCCCCCCCCCCCCCCCCCCCCCCCCCCCCCCCCCCCCCCCCCCCCCCCCCCCCCCCCCCCCCCCCCCCCCCCCCCCCCCCCCCCCCCCCCCCCCCCCCCCCCCCCCCCCCCCCCCCCCCCCCCCCCCCCCCCCCCCCCCCCCCCCCCCCCCCCCCCCCCCCCCCCCCCCCCCCCCCCCCCCCCCCCCCCCCCCCCCCCCCCCCCCCCCCCCCCCCCCCCCCCCCCCCCCCCCCCCCCCCCCCCCCCCCCCCCCCCCCCCCCCCCCCCCCCCCCCCCCCCCCCCCCCCCCCCCCCCCCCCCCCCCCCCCCCCCCCCCCCCCCCCCCCCCCCCCCCCCCCCCCCCCCCCCCCCCCCCCCCCCCCCCCCCCCCCCCCCCCCCCCCCCCCCCCCCCCCCCCCCCCCCCCCCCCCCCCCCCCCCCCCCCCCCCCCCCCCCCCCCCCCCCCCCCCCCCCCCCCCCCCCCCCCCCCCCCCCCCCCCCCCCCCCCCCCCCCCCCCCCCCCCCCCCCCCCCCCCCCCCCCCCCCCCCCCCCCCCCCCCCCCCCCCCCCCCCCCCCCCCCCCCCCCCCCCCCCCCCCCCCCCCCCCCCCCCCCCCCCCCCCCCCCCCCCCCCCCCCCCCCCCCCCCCCCCCCCCCCCCCCCCCCCCCCCCCCCCCCCCCCCCCCCCCCCCCCCCCCCCCCCCCCCCCCCCCCCCCCCCCCCCCCCCCCCCCCCCCCCCCCCCCCCCCCCCCCCCCCCCCCCCCCCCCCCCCCCCCCCCCCCCCCCCCCCCCCCCCCCCCCCCCCCCCCCCCCCCCCCCCCCCCCCCCCCCCCCCCCCCCCCCCCCCCCCCCCCCCCCCCCCCCCCCCCCCCCCCCCCCCCCCCCCCCCCCCCCCCCCCCCCCCCCCCCCCCCCCCCCCCCCCCCCCCCCCCCCCCCCCCCCCCCCCCCCCCCCCCCCCCCCCCCCCCCCCCCCCCCCCCCCCCCCCCCCCCCCCCCCCCCCCCCCCCCCCCCCCCCCCCCCCCCCCCCCCCCCCCCCCCCCCCCCCCCCCCCCCCCCCCCCCCCCCCCCCCCCCCCCCCCCCCCCCCCCCCCCCCCCCCCCCCCCCCCCCCCCCCCCCCCCCCCCCCCCCCCCCCCCCCCCCCCCCCCCCCCCCCCCCCCCCCCCCCCCCCCCCCCCCCCCCCCCCCCCCCCCCCCCCCCCCCCCCCCCCCCCCCCCCCCCCCCCCCCCCCCCCCCCCCCCCCCCCCCCGCAGTGCTTATGCAGGAAGGGAGAGTTGTTTCATATGCATCAAGACAACTGAAGCCTCATGAGTTGAATTATGCCAAGCATGATTTGGAGTTAGCAGTCGTAGTGCATGCATTGAAGACATGGAGACATTTTCTCATTAGAAATCATTGTGAGGTGTACATAGATCATAAGAGTTTGAAGTACATTTTCACCCAGAAGGAGTTAAATCTCAGACAAAGGAGATGGTTGGAGCTTATCAAGGATTATGATATGAAATTGCATTATCACCCCGGAAAGGCTAATGTAGTAGCTGACGCATTAAGCCGTAAGAGCCATGTCAATACGTTAATGACGGGAGGAATACCAAGGGAGTTAGCCGAAAATCTTCGTGAATTATGTTTGGAAATAGTTCCGAGAGGCTATGTAGCAGCATTGGAGATTCAGTCAACTTTGACCCCCCCCCCCCCCCCCCCCCCCCCCCCCCCCTATGTTTGGAAATAGTTCCGAGAGGTTATGTAGCAGCAATGGAGATTCAGTCAACCTTGATGGATAAAATCAGGGAAGCTCAGAAAGCTGACAAAGAGATTGCCGCTATAAAGGAGAAACTGAGCAAAGGAAAAGCTAAAGGATTTCGTGAGGATGAGCACGACACCCTATGGTTTGAAGACCGTGTTTACGTGCCCAATGACCCGGAGATCAGGAAGTTGATTTTGCAAGAGGCACACGACTCACCGTATTCAATTCACCCAGGAAATACCAAGATGTATCCCCCCCCCCCCCCCCCCCCCCCCCCCCCCCCCCCCCCCCCCCCCCCCCCCCCCCCCCCCCCCCCCCCCCCCCCCCCCCCCCCCCCCCCCCCCCCCCCCCCCCCCCCCCCCCCCCCCCCCCCCCCCCCCCCCCCCCCCCCCCCCCCCCCCCCCCCCCCCCCCCCCCCCCCCCCCCAGGCATGGATTTTATCACGGGATTACCCAGGACACGTTCAGGCTATGACTCAATTTGGGTTGTAGTTGATCGATTGATGAAAGTAGCTCATTTCTTCCCGGTAAAGACCACTTACACCAGTGCTAAGTTGGCAAAGATATACATGACCAGGATCGTATGTCTGCATGGAGTTCCAAGGAGTATCGTATCAGATAGAGGAACCCAGTTTACCTCAAAGTTCTGGAAACAGTTGCACGAAACTTTGGGAACCAGGCTAGAGTTCAGTACAACTTTTCATCCACAGACAGATGGACAGACCGAGAGAGTCAATCAGATTTTGGAGGATATGCTGAGAGCTTGTGCGCTAGATTATGGATCTAGTTGGGACGATAATTTTCCATATGCAGAGTTCTCTTACAACAACAGTTACCAAACCAGTTTAAAGATGGCCCCTTTCGAAGCTTTGTACGGAAGGAGGTGTAGGACACCGTTGTCATGGGACGAAGTTGGAGACCGCCAGTTGTTTGGACCTGACCTGATTAAAGAGGCTGAACAGAAGGTGAAGCTGGTTCGTGATAGACTCAAGGTAGCCCAATCCAGACAGAAGAGTTATGCAGATTCTAAACGCAAGGAGACCGTTTACGAAGTCGGAGATAGAGCTTATCTTCGAGTATCTCCAATTCGGGGAACAAAGCTTTTGGAGTTAAAGGGAAGTTAGTACCACGATTTCTAGGACCATATCGAGTTTTGGAATGTATGGGAGAAGTGGCCTACAAGTTGGAATTGCCCGAAGGATTGTCAGGAGTTCATAATGTGTTCCATGTTTCTCAGTTAAAGAAGTGCCACGTGGAGATGGCTGATATACCATTGAGAGACACAGTGCCCTTAGAAACCATTCAGTTGGATAACGATTTGACCTACGAGGAGAATCCAGTTAAGATCCTCGAGTTTGCCAGCCGAGTT
>JAAAWM010008661.1:0-15759 GCA_036873465.1 Thinopyrum obtusiflorum
CATATGGAAAAATTCCTAAGGATGCCAATCCTACGAATCAAACGAGCATCACAAGAAAAATTCCTAAGGGTTTAAATCCTCCAAAAATCCTATGCAATTCCTTTGAATCAAAGGAGCCCTCAATATTTGGGAACAGAAGCATTTAACGTTTTCGGTTCTCTTGAATTGAACTTTCAGGATTTTTCAAACTTCACAAATCTTTACTCTTGAAAATCCTAAAGCTACGATTATTTTGGAATGGAGGGGGTACATTTGAATATACATTGTACACGAGTATATATTAAAAAAATATGCAACTTACCCCAGTTCATGCATGGTTCCAGATATAATCTCCTTGGTTGCAAAAAAAAGTGGTGCAGCCTTGGACGAACCCATGGCCAAGTTGTTGAGTGTGGTGCGATGGCTGTCTGTCGGCGGCGGGGAAGCAGATCCGAGGCGGCGAACGACGACGTAGAGGGAACAGCTCCGGTGCGGTGGACGGTTGTGATAGTGGAGCTGCAGCAGTGAGGCGCAGGACGGCGTGGTTGGAGTGGTTCTGGTACGGCGCACGTCGGTGTCGGTGTCGTGGAGGCAGCTCTGCCTCGACTTCAGCTGCTAAGTCCTTGAGGGCGTTGCGGTTGCGTTGCACGACGACATCAGGGTACCATCTCTGGCGTGATGGAGGAGGGCGGCGGTGGATTGGCCGCTATGAGGTGGAGGATGAAGGAGGCTGGGGTTTCGCGGCTGGTGGAGAGGGCGTTTTCGCGCCCATGGAGTATGAATGGGGTAACGGAGTGAGGCGGGGAACTAAGGGGGAACAATGTTTCGGTTTGAGACGCGCTTGTTTGAAATTTGGGGAAAGTTACAAACTTCCCCCATCTAAAATTTCGGACATATTGCGGGTTGGGGGTAGGACAGTCGTGTCAGGTGTCCCAAATGTGGGCGGGATAGATTTCGGCCGAGCGCATGGGTAGGCGCCCACGGCGTATGAATGCTTCTCTGGCGTCTTGGTGAAGTTACTAACCTACCCCGGTTTATACCTTTGGACATCGTGCCGATAGGCTACACGGGCCAGAGTCAGGACAGTAATTTCCTACCACCAAAACATTAGTCTCGCGCGGTTTCGGGTGACCAGAGGCCTATTTGGCGCTTCGTTCAGGGCCTCTTTGATTCACAGGATTGTCAAAATGAAGGAATAGGAAAAATGGAGGAATAGGGTGACATGTCCCATAGTATCCTACATGATTTGAAAGAATGTTTGATAGCATAGGAAAAACAAAGGAATTCTACAAAGAGGTTTGAGTGGATGGAAATTTTCCTCCAAAATGTAGTACAAATGGATCGGGGGGGGGGGGGGGGGGGGGGGGGGGGGGGGGGGGGGGGGGGGGGGGGGGGGGGGGGGGGGGGGGGGGGGGGGGGGGGGGGGGGGGGGGGGGGGGGGGGGGGGGGGGGGGGGGGGGGGGGGGGGGGGGGGGGGGGGGGGGGGGGGGGGGGGGGGGGGGGGGGGGGGGGGGGGGGGGGGGGGGGGGGGGGGGGGGGGGGGGGGGGGGGGGGGGGGGGGGGGGGGGGGGGGGGGGGGGGGGGGGGGGGGGGGGGGGGGGGGGGGGGGGGGGGGGGGGGGGGGGGGGGGGGGGGGGGGGGGGGGGGGGGGGGGGGGGGGGGGGGGGGGGGGGGGGGGGGGGGGGGGGGGGGGGGGGGGGGGGGGGGGGGGGGGGGGGGGGGGGGGGGGGGGGGGGGGGGGGGGGGGGGGGGGGGGGGGGGGGGGGGGGGGGGGGGGGGGGGGGGGGGGGGGGGGGGGGGGGGGGGGGGGGGGGGGGGGGGGGGGGGGGGGGGGGGGGGGGGGGGGGGGGGGGGGGGGGGGGGGGGGGGGGGGGGGGGGGGGGGGGGGGGGGGGGGGGGGGGGGGGGGGGGGGGGGGGGGGGGGGGGGGGGGGGGGGGGGGGGGGGGGGGGGGGGGGGGGGGGGGGGGGGGGGGGGGGGGGGGGGGGGGGGGGGGGGGGGGGGGGGGGGGGGGGGGGGGGGGGGGGGGGGGGGGGTACAAGCTTGGGGGCTAGTTCGTCGATAGTATACACACACGCACAATGCTTGGTATTCACGTGTACTTTGTACACACCCCTATCACTAATATACAGTACCAGGAGTAGGCTCTTTGTTCAACTGCAATTGAATTCTAGCATGTGCATGTGTTTATTTCATATTATCGATCCATAGAGTGAGAGCGGTTTGAAATACAGGCAATGGATGCTTTTGCAATTCATATATAAACATTAATTAGTGCACTCCATGTTGTTAGTGTGAAGCACTTTATACATTTGTCACTTTCATGGATACATTCCAAATTGCTATCTACGAAATAGAATACATGTCGAATTCAACATAAAGGGGGTTTCGAAGATTCAAATTCATAGGAAGTGCATTCATCTATTTGAACCTGAGATAATGGCATTTGTAAATCAGATGTAAAAGGGGGCATCAATCTTTGTTGTGCGTTTGAACATGCTATATATATATATTCATACGCATGTCTAACCTTTTTTTGCAACCAAGGAGATTATATCTGGAACCATGCATGAACTGAGGTAAGTTGCATATTTTTTAATATATACTCGTGTATAATGTATATTCAAATGTACCACCTCCATTCCAAAATAATCGTAGCTTTAGGATTTTCAAGAGTAAAGATTTGTGAAGTTTGACAAATCCTGAATATTCAATTCAAGAGACCCAAAAACGTTAATACTTCTGCTCCCAAATATTGAACGAAGCGCCAAATAGGCCTCTGGTCACCCGAAACCGCGCGAGACTAATGTTTGGTGGTAGGAAATTACTGTCTTGACTCTAGCCCGTGTAGCCTATCGGCCCGATGTCCAAAGGTCTAAACCGGGGTAGGTTTGTAACTTCACCAAGACGCCAGTCTCAACCGCCTCCGAGAGGCATTCATACACCATGGGCTCTAAAGACCCATGCGCTCGGCCGAAATCTATCCCACCCACATTTGGGACACCTGAGATTACTGTCCTACCCCCAACCCACAATATGTCTGAAATTTTAGATGGGGGCAAAGTTTGTAACTTTCCCTGAATTTCAAACAAGCACGTTCCAAACCGAAACATTGTTCACCCTTATGTTCCCCGCCTCCCTCCGTTTCCCCATTCATACTCCGTGGGCGCCAAAATGCCCTCTCCACCAGCCGCGAGACACCAGCCTCCTCCGTCCTCCACCCCATAGCGCCCAATCCACCGCCGCCCTCCTCCATCACGCCGGAGCCGGTACCCCGACGTTGTCATCCAACGCAACTACAACCACAACGCCCTCAAGGACTTAGCAGCTGAAGCCGAGGTAGAGTTGCCTCCACGACGCCGACGCCGACGTGCGTCGTACCAGAACTACTCCGACCACGCCGTCCTGCGCCTCACTGCTGCCGCTCCACTGTCGCAACCGTCCACCGCACCAGAGCTGTTCCCGCTACGCCATCGTTCATCGCCTTGGATCTGCTTCCCTGCCGCCGACAGACGGCCATCGCACCACACTCGACAACTTGGCCATGGGTTCGTCCAAGGCTGCACCGTCCTCCACAACTTCTCGTTTTAAGAAAACCACAAGAAGATCGTTGGAAAAATAGAAGGACACAACACTAGCAACAGAAAGAGGTACTCCGCTTCCCTTATTCGTGCAAACCTTACGTCTCTGCTCACACCGTATTCATCCCACCAAGGAAACTAGTTGAGCGCTTCTTGTTGCATCTTCTTCGTGATACTAAATGCACAAGGTTTCCTCCCTTTACTATTTCACCTTTGCTAGAGACCAGTAGGGGGGGGGGGGGGGGGGGGGGGGGGGGGGGGGGGGGGGGGGGGGGGGGGGGGGGGGGGGGGGGGGGGGGGGGGGGGGGGGGGGGGGGGGGGGGGGGGGGGGGGGGGGGGGGGGGGGGGGGGGGGGGGGGGGGGGGGGGGGGGGGGGGGGGGGGGGGGGGGGGGGGGGGGGGGGGGGGGGGGGGGGGGGGGGGGGGGGGGGGGGGGGGGGGGGGGGGGGGGGGGGGGGGGGGGGGGGGGGGGGGGGGGGGGGGGGGGGGGGGGGGGGGGGGGGGGGGGGGGGGGGGGGGGGGGGGGGGGGGGGGGGGGGGGGGGGGGGGGGGGGGGGGGGGGGGGGGGGGGGGGGGGGGGGGGGGGGGGGGGGGGGGGGGGGGGGGGGGGGGGGGGGGGGGGGGGGGGGGGGGGGGGGGGGGGGGGGGGGGGGGGGGGGGGGGGGGGGGGGGGGGGGGGGGGGGGGGGGGGGGGGGGGGGGGGGGGGGGGGGGGGGGGGGGGGGGGGGGGGGGGGGGGGGGGGGGGGGGGGGGGGGGGGGGGGGGGGGGGGGGGGGGGGGGGGGGGGGGGGGGGGGGGGGGGGGGGGGGGGGGGGGGGGGGGGGGGGGGGGGGGGGGGGGGGGGGGGGGGGGGGGGGGGGGGGGGGGGGGGGGGGGGGGGGGGGGGGGGGGGGGGGGGGGGGGGGGGGGGGGGGGGGGGGGGGGGGGGGGGGGGGGGGGGGGGGGGGGGGGGGGGGGGGGGGGGGGGGGGGGGGGGGGGGGGGGGGGGGGGGGGGGGGGGGGGGGGGGGGGGGGGGGGGGGGGGGGGGGGGGGGGGGGGGGGGGGGGGGGGGGGGGGGGGGGGGGGGGGGGGGGGGGGGGGGGGGGGGGGGGGGGGGGGGGGGGGGGGGGGGGGGGGGGGGGGGGGGGGGGGGGGGGGGGGGGGGGGGGGGGGGGGGGGGGGGGGGGGGGGGGGGGGGGGGGGGGGGGGGGGGGGGGGGGGGGGGGGGGGGGGGGGGGGGGGGGGGGGGGGGGGGGGGGGGGGGGGGGGGGGGGGGGGGGGGGGGGGGGGGGGGGGGGGGGGGGGGGGGGGGGGGGGGGGGGGGGGGGGGGGGGGGGGGGGGGGGGGGGGGGGGGGGGGGGGGGGGGGGGGGGGGGGGGGGGGGGGGGGGGGGGGGGGGGGGGGGGGGGGGGGGGGGGGGGGGGGGGGGGGGGGGGGGGGGGGGGGGGGGGGGGGGGGGGGGGGGGGGGGGGGGGGGGGGGGGGGGGGGGGGGGGGGGGGGGGGGGGGGGGGGGGGGGGGGGGGGGGGGGGGGGGGGGGGGGGGGGGGGGGGGGGGGGGGGGGGGGGGGGGGGGGGGGGGGGGGGGGGGGGGGGGGGGGGGGGGGGGGGGGGGGGGGGGGGGGGGGGGGGGGGGGGGGGGGGGGGGGGGGGGGGGGGGGGGGGGGGGGGGGGGGGGGGGGGGGGGGGGGGGGGGGGGGGGGGGGGGGGGGGGGGGGGGGGGGGGGGGGGGGGGGGGGGGGGGGGGGGGGGGGGGGGGGGGGGGGGGGGGGGGGGGGGGGGGGGGGGGGGGGGGGGGGGGGGGGGGGGGGGGGGGGGGGGGGGGGGGGGGGGGGGGGGGGGGGGGGGGGGGGGGGGGGGGGGGGGGGGGGGGGGGGGGGGGGGGGGGGGGGGGGGGGGGGGGGGGGGGGGGGGGGGGGGGGGGGGGGGGGGGGGGGGGGGGGGGGGGGGGGGGGGGGGGGGGGGGGGGGGGGGGGGGGGGGGGGGGGGGGGGGGGGGGGGGGGGGGGGGGGGGGGGGGGGGGGGGGGGGGGGGGGGGGGGGGGGGGGGGGGGGGGGGGGGGGGGGGGGGGGGGGGGGGGGGGGGGGGGGGGGGGGGGGGGGGGGGGGGGGGGGGGGGGGGGGGGGGGGGGGGGGGGGGGGGGGGGGGGGGGGGGGGGGGGGGGGGGGGGGGGGGGGGGGGGGGGGGGGGGGGGGGGGGGGGGGGGGGGGGGGGGGGGGGGGGGGGGGGGGGGGGGGGGGGGGGGGGGGGGGGGGGGGGGGGGGGGGGGGGGGGGGGGGGGGGGGGGGGGGGGGGGGGGGGGGGGGGGGGGGGGGGGGGGGGGGGGGGGGGGGGGGGGGGGGGGGGGGGGGGGGGGGGGGGGGGGGGGGGGGGGGGGGGGGGGGGGGGGGGGGGGGGGGGGGGGGGGGGGGGGGGGGGGGGGGGGGGGGGGGGGGGGGGGGGGGGGGGGGGGGGGGGGGGGGGGGGGGGGGGGGGGGGGGGGGGGGGGGGGGGGGGGGGGGGGGGGGGGGGGGGGGGGGGGGGGGGGGGGGGGGGGGGGGGGGGGGGGGGGGGGGGGGGGGGGGGGGGGGGGGGGGGGGGGGGGGGGGGGGGGGGGGGGGGGGGGGGGGGGGGGGGGGGGGGGGGGGGGGGGGGGGGGGGGGGGGGGGGTTTAAACACATATTTCAAGGGTATATCCTTCCCAAGGACAAGCAGAGCATGACATCCATGACGTGATATAATGTAGAAAACTCTTTAGGTACGGGAGAGAAATTTCATGACATTACCGATACAACGGTGTGTGGATAATTGAGCAGGAAACAATTAGCTTTGGGCTTCAAATGTTCCTGTTTAAAATCAGAGTACCATAGACATGCTCAGTATAGATCAGTAGGTCGGTGGTCCGTGAATTACATACGAGGCCACGCGCGATGAATAAATTTGGGAACAGGGGGTACACAGGAGAGTCAGGTTTCGACCCTGTGGAACTGTGGGTTATGGGCCCACCATGTGGGTTAAAAGTAGGACGGGCGGTGACATCTTGCACGATTATGATAGCAAGGCATGTCAGAGGGTAGCCTGTCAGTCATATGTCAGAACATCGTCGGTACCAAGGGCGAGGGACGAAGAGAACCATTTTCCTGCTCGTTGAAACGAGGCGGACCATTAGGCAAAGTTCTCGTCCATCGGTGGTTACCGAAATGTCACCAACAATAGTAACAGGGTCTTACTGACAGAGTTGTACACCGAGGTGTTTACATAAGCAGGAGAATATTACTGCTTAGATCATATAGATCACCAGAAAGGTTAAACCAAACAATGGGAAGGAAAATATGATTATCAGATTAAACAGAAGAATGGAAAGGAAAATGTGTTTAAACACATATTTCAAGGGTATATCCTTCCCAAGGACAAGCAGAGCATGATATCCATGACGTGATATAATGTAGAAAACTCTTTAGGTACGGGAGAGAAATTTCATGACATTACCCATACAACGGTGTGTGGATAATTGAGCAGGAAACAATTAGCTTTGGGCTTCAAATGTTCCTGTTTAAAATCAGAGTACCATAGACATGCTTCGAGATAGCATTGACATGGTCAACAGGGGGGGGGGGGGGGGGGGGGGGGGGGGGGGGGGGGGGGGGGGGGGGGGGGGGGGGGGGGGGGGGGGGGGGGGGGGGGGGGGGGGGGGGGGGGGGGGGGGGGGGGGGGGGGGGGGGGGGGGGGGGGGGGGGGGGGGGGGGGGGGGGGGGGGGGGGGGGGGGGGGGGGGGGGGGGGGGGGGGTATCCGTTCTTCCCTCTTTGCTCATGTGATTCACAAGATACATTCAAATACTATTCAATCTTCTGAAAATCCTTAGCAGCTAATTGCTCTTTAAATACTTGTCTGCTTGCATTATGGATGCTTTCCATATGACTGGCAATATGCGTTAGTATCCTTTGACACCGTCATTTTGATCTTATTGATTCAACATGAGTGCGAATGCACGCATTCATCAGTTGATCCTTTTAAAATTATCTTCCGGCTCAGATGTCATTTTGAACTTGAGCTGGTTCTCGAACAAACTAATTGCCGTCGATCGTACCCTTAGGTCTATTCAAGTTACCCATCCTTGATCAGAGCGTCTGCTTCTGATCCTTCGTATGGGAATTCATAATTCCTTTGTTATCTAAGCATCAAATTATTCAGCTGTTCTATAATCCGATGCCTTTGCATTCCTTCTTCCTCTGGTTGAGTATCGATACTCACATCAGCTTTGTTGTGGATCGGTAAATCCATTGTTGGATTATTATCTGACAGTGTCCTTCATATTTAACCGCCTTGTGCATTCTTCCCTGATACATAATGCCTTTGGTAAATTGTATCCTCTCCTGTTGTCAAACATGCTCTGCTTTCGAGCTTGTGTTAATTACTCCTGGAGTTTATGTTATATGTTCCCAAGATGCCTTATGGGATGAACATATACCTTCTCTAAAATCGTATGAACCCGAAAATTTACGCAAGTCATACCCTTCTGGTGTTTTACCAGATAATTTTCAGCTCTACAACTTCTTTGAAGGCGAGAAGCGATTGATACGTTATGCATTGAAGAAGCGGGAGTCGACCCTGAACCTTTGGTTCATGCCCATGGACTCGATGTGGAGCTTATCATGAAAGCTTCTTGCAAAATGATTTTTCATCTGGATAATTCTTTCGTTATCCCAAGTTTGATCCCTTGCAGTTATGGTTCCGACTAGGCTGTCCTTATCCAACGTATCTGAAAGGAATCCATCCCAGGCCTCGTCAATTTTTGACAAGGTTAAAGTATCTGCTGTCGCAGGTCAATGACCCAGTTCTGCTTCTGTTATATTCTACCTTCTAGTATTACCCCCTGGTATCTCGAGGATATCATGCCTTTGCACTACATCTTATTAACTTTGATGAAGGAATACCTTTTCTTGTCTTAGTCATTCCACGGGTTCTGGGTTGCTGTCAACCGGGAACACCGTTTAGTAAATCAAATCTGCTCTAAAATTCAATATCCCTAGTAAACGTTACTGGGAAATTTTAAGCTCAATCTGGTCATTCCTAGACTATCGGCTACACCCTCGTCATGCTATCTTTGACCATGCTACCCCGTCCTTCTTCGGTGCACGAAATCTTCAGAGTGAGAGCACGACTTAAGTCGAGCTTTCAACATCATGTTGCTTAATTATGAGCCTTCCTCAAGTACTAATTCCCACTGATTCCAATTTTTCCTGGATTCTGAGTGGTTAGTCACTCAAGAACACCGATAACTAAATCGGGTCCGCACCACGATTAAACAACTCTTAGTAATCTTCTTAACTTACGAGTTTCTACTCGATCACGTCATTCCTAGCCTGATTGGCTATATCATCCTCGTGCTGATTTTAACTGAGCTACCTGCTCCTTATTCTCGGAGCACAGTTTTGATGATGAGGTAATCTTACGTCGACCTTCATCGTCATATCTTTTGCCTAGAACAACAAGCTTGATTCCGAGTTTGTGTCATACCCATGATTTCGATAACCTTTCGCTTCATCATTCCTTTGACTTGATGTCATCGCCGATCAATTACATCTTCATGGAATTTCTCGACAAATGTGTCGTGCTCATTATCAACATTCTGAGCTCTTCCAAGATATCTATTGAATTCATGATGAGAAATAACATCCTTACCCCTCGATGATTTGTGTTATCATCGACAACATTATTGCATTCCTTCCAACACAAAACTTGTTTTTGTTTTGTGTCGTACATTGAGTTCCTTGCTATCCAACTTATGTTATGTTCCACCGTGGAGTATCACCATCCTTGATGTCAAGGATGATGTGAGAACTGCTCTAGCTCTTAAGGATTCTTGATATACTAATACTTCTCGCCATCTCCGTTCATTTCTTGGTCCCCGTGTTGTTTCTAACCGGAATAGCGACAATCGAACTATGATGTGTGAATTATGTACTTCTAGCAACCCCATTGCTTTGAAGTTATTGGTCAATAGTTCATTCTTAAACTATTGGATATTGGATCATCAATTCTAACATTGATCATGCTACCTAAGCCGGTATTTCAGGTGCACTTTCATCCGATGTTTAATTATGCATGCTTTCCTCGAGCATACAACATTATATCATTTGATCTGACAAATGTCATCTCCTTGTTCACATAATTGTGGAAATCCATCTTTTGTTAATCTCGATGATTTATAGCTGAGTCCATCAGCCACCTCCTCATCCTCTTCTTGGTTTAATGATGAACTCTTGTTTGGAACTCGCTTCGATAGTTCATTTTCCCGAGAGTCTTGCGATGTCCTCTCATCTAATTATGTTGCACCTTTTCTTCTAGGACATCCTGAGTCTGAGGTATCCTAACGCCAGTCGGATTTGAGTCTCGGTCAGATATGATGGTTGGAACATATTTCCAAGAGTTATACCATTGGTCTTTATATGACCCGGTAAGGTGATGTCATGCCTATCACACCTGGGCGGAGGACCTGTTTGATATAGTTTCCTTTTAACAAGGTTATCCGTTCTTCCATGAGGAAATGGTAAAACTTATTCTATAGAGTTGATTTTGATGGATCCTTTGTGTATCTAAAGTCTGACCTTTAACTGATAACCCTGTCGATGCTATCTCGAAGCATGACTGCGGTACTCTAACATCAACAAGGGCATTGAAAGCGCAATGCTAAATGTTTCTTGAACAGTTACCCAAACACCGTTGTATGGGTACATATCATGGTTCTTGTTACCCCTATTAACTAAATGGCCATGCCTTTGATCTCCCAACACGTATATCATACCCTGCTTAACCTTGGGAAGGATATACTCCTATTACTTGTGTTTAAACAAATTTTCCTTTCCATTGGTTTGATTAAACTGATAATCACATTTTCTTCCCATTGGTTTGTTTAACCTTTCTTGTGATCTATAAGATATGAGCAGAAATAAATCCTTACTTAAGTAAGCACCTCGGTGTGCAACTCTGTCAGCAGACCCTGTTACTATATTGTTGATTACATTTCGGTAACCACCGATGGACGAGAACCTTGCCTATTGGTCCGCCTCGTTTCAACGAGCAGGAAAATGGTTCTCTTCGTCCCTCGCCCTTGGTACCAATGTTGTTGCCAATATAACTGGCAGGCTATCCTCTGACCTGCCCTGCTATCATGACCGTACAAGATGTCACTGCCCCTACTCTTAACCCACATGGTGGACCCATAACCCACAGTTCCACGGGATCGAAACCTGACTCTCTTGTACCCCCCGGTTCCAAAGTTTATCCTTTGGACCTTACCTCGTATGTAATTCCGTGAGCTACCTTCCGTCAGGTATTATGTCTCGGTACCAGACACAAAACTTATTCCCGTTGCTCTGAAACCCTTTCACACTCTGTTTCAGGCAATGAACGATTGCCTATCCGCTTGGAACTTCTTATTGTACCTTCTTACTTGCTCTCGATGTGTTTCATTTGTTCAAACTCGAGAGATACTCATGTGTTCTTTCATGGGATAGCCCCAGATGATTACCCCATATAGCATCCTATCGATGACGAGCTGCCCCCCTTACCTATTCATAAGTACATTGGAATTTGCAAAGAAAAGAACGACAACTTCATCATGTTGCACTGATACAGAGAAATAAAGACAACAATGTGATGGATCGACCTCTTCGAGAAGAGCAACCAAGACCGAGAAGATCCGTTAGAATTTCGTAACCAGGACCTTTCCCCCTTACTCCCCCGCTTAAATCTCGGGACGAGATTTCTTGTAGTGGAGGAGAATTGTGACGCCCGGATAATTAAGCTACAGTGATCCCCCGCTAATGATGCCATGTCACCACAGTTACTGTTGATAAACTCTCGATAGTTCAGAACTGAAACAAATTCAAATTTAAATAAAAGCAAACAATAAAAGTTTTCAAATATTAAAACTAAAATGTTCGGAGTGAACCAAATATTGCATAGGTAATTATGGTGGAGAAACCACACCTTTAGAAAATTCTTAAATACTATAAGATGAATAAAACAGCAGTAAAAACAATTAATTAAATACATTTTGTAATTAATAAAATGTCAAACTAAATTATTTGAGGACTAGACTATTTGTGGCTATGGACTAAGTTGAAATACTAATTTAGATGCTACGAGTATATTTTACTAAAACTAAAATTAGTAGGAAACAAAACTAAAACAGAAAAGGTAATATAAATAAAAGGATAAAGGCAAAACAGAAAATAAAACAAAATTAAAAGAAAGAAGAAAAGACGCCCCCTCTCCCCGGGTCGAATGGCCCAACTGGCCATCCAGGCCACTAGGCCGCCCCCCCACTCCCCATAACCCCTGGGCGACCGAAACCCTATCCGCCCCCACGACCGCACACTCCCCCCCCACTCCCCACGTCTCTCTCTCCCTCCTCTTTCCCCGATCCCCTTCTGGATCGGGGCAGCAAATCCCGCCGCCGCCTCGACGCTCGCCGACGACCGACGCCCCCCCGACACCGAACCGGCGCCCCGCCACCTCGACGTCGTCACCCTGGGCCTCGGCGCCCCGTCCGTGCCCCGCGCCGCTTCCTGCAATAGCCCCGTGCTAGCCACAGCTTCGCCACCGACCGCGCCCTCGCCGCCCAGAATGCCGCCTCGCCGGACTTCCTCCCCAACGTCGCTGTCGTCCCCGACCTCCGTCAAGCCCATTGCCCCGACCCCTGCTCCGCACGGTGAGGCCACGGCCTCCCTCTCCTCCCCGTGAGGCCGCGCTCGCCCGCGCCCGCCGTCGCGCCCCGGCGCCCCTGATGCTGCTCCTCTGCCGCCCGCTCGTCCCGCGCGTGTGCTCCACCGCGCTGCCCCGCCTAGCCCTGCCGCATCGCACCCTCGCTCGCCCCGCCTCTACCCCGGGCCGGTCGGCCCACGCCGTGGCCGGCCCAGCCGCCCCCGCCGGCCTGTGCCCCCGGCGCGCACCTGGTCGCCGCCGGCACCTGCCTGGGTCGCGCGCGCCCGCTTCCCCTTTTGGTGGCCGGACGTGTCCGGTGCCCGAATGGGCATCCTGGACATTGTCCGGCCTACTCACTGTCAAACGGGCCCAGTGCCCTTTAAAAAAAAAGAGGTTGGGGGGGGGGGGGGGGGGGGGGGGGGGGGGGGGGGGGGGGGGGGGGGGGGGGGGGGGGGGGGGGGGGGGGGGGGGGGGGGGGGGGGGGGGGGGGGGGGGGGGGGGGGGGGGGGGGGGGGGGGGGGGGGGGGGGGGGGGGGGGGGGGGGGGGGGGGGGGGGGGGGGGGGGGGGGGGGGGGGGGGGGGGGGGGGGGGGGGGGGGGGGGGGGGGGGGGGGGGGGGGGGGGGGGGGGGGGGGGGGGGGGGGGGGGGGGGGGGGGGGGGGGGGGGGGGGGGGGGGGGGGGGGGGGGGGGGGGGGGGGGGGGGGGGGGGGGGGGGGGGGGGGGGGGGGGGGGGGGGGGGGGGGGGGGGGGGGGGGGGGGGGGGGGGGGGGGGGGGGGGGGGGGGGGGGGGGGGGGGGGGGGGGGGGGGGGGGGGGGGGGGGGGGGGGGGGGGGGGGGGGGGGGGGGGGGGGGGGGGGGGGGGGGGGGGGGGGGGGGGGGGGGGGGGGGGGGGGGGGGGGGGGGGGGGGGGGGGGGGGGGGGGGGGGGGGGGGGGGGGGGGGGGGGGGGGGGGGGGGGGGGGGGGGGGGGGGGGGGGGGGGGGGGGGGGGGGGGGGGGGGGGGGGGGGGGGGGGGGGGGGGGGGGGGGGGGGGGGGGGGGGGGGGGGGGGGGGGGGGGGGGGGGGGGGGGGGGGGGGGGGGGGGGGGGGGGGGGGGGGGGGGGGGGGGGGGGGGGGGGGGGGGGGGGGGGGGGGGGGGGGGGGGGGGGGGGGGGGGGGGGGGGGGGGGGGGGGGGGGGGGGGGGGGGGGGGGGGGGGGGGGGGGGGGGGGGGGGGGGGGGGGGGGGGGGGGGGGGGGGGGGGGGGGGGGGGGGGGGGGGGGGGGGGGGGGGGGGGGGGGGGGGGGGGGGGGGGGGGGGGGGGGGGGGGGGGGGGGGGGGGGGGGGGGGGGGGGGGGGGGGGGGGGGGGGGGGGGGGGGGGGGGGGGGGGGGGGGGGGGGGGGGGGGGGGGGGGGGGGGGGGGGGGGGGGGGGGGGGGGGGGGGGGGGGGGGGACAGGTGGCTCCATCCCGGTAGAGGTGGGCCTAGGTTCCTGACGGCCCCCGATTGTTACTTTGTGGCGGAGCGACAGGGCAGGTTGAGACCACCTAGGAGAGAGGTGGGCCTGGCCCAGGGCAGCGTTCGCGGTTACTTCAAATAACACGTTTAACGAGATTGGATATTTGATCTGAGTCAGGCCATTGGCCTATACGCACTAACCAACTACGCGGGAGTAGTTATGGGTATCCCGGCGTCGTGGTATCGGCTGAAGCTTTTCTTGACGTCAGCGACTGAGCGGCGCGCGCCGTGTTGGACCGCGTTGACGTAACCGCCGTGATCGTGTGGGTTGCTAGGTCTGCTCGCGACCGCGTTCGCAACATGCAGGAGCGCACTGGGCGACGAGCTCAGACCCCAGGGTGCATAGGATTAGTCCGGCGTGCTGACCTCTCGGTTGAGCCTAGGTGGGGCTGCGACGTGTGGATCTTCCGAGGCCGGGCATGACCCAGGAAAGTGTGTCCGGCCAAAGGGGATCGAGCGTGTTGGGATATGTGGTGCACCCTTGCAGGGAAGTTTATCTATTCGAATAGCCGTGTCCCTCGGTAAAAGGACGACCGGGGGGGGGGGGGGGGGGGGGGGGGGGGGGGGGGGGGGGGGGGGGGGGGGGGGGGGGGGGGGGGGGGGGGGGGGGGGGGGGGGGGGGGGGGGGGGGGGGGGGGGGGGGGGGGGGGGGGGGGGGGGGGGGGGGGGGGGGGGGGGGGGGGGGGGGGGGGGGGGGGGGGGGGGGGGGGGGGGGGGGGGGGGGGGGGGGGGGGGGGGGGGGGGGGGGGGGGGGGGGGGGGGGGGGGGGGGGGGGGGGGGGGGGGGGGGGGGGGGGGGGGGGGGGGGGGGGGGGGGGGGGGGGGGGGGGGGGGGGGGGGGGGGGGGGGGGGGGGGGGGGGGGGGGGGGGGGGGGGGGGGGGGGGGGGGGGGGGGGGGGGGGGGGGGGGGGGGGGGGGGGGGGGGGGGGGGGGGGGGGGGGGGGGGGGGGGGGGGGGGGGGGGGGGGGGGGGGGGGGGGGGGGGGGGGGGGGGGGGGGGGGGGGGGGGGGGGGGGGGGGGGGGGGGGGGGGGGGGGGGGGGGGGGGGGGGGGGGGGGGGGGGGGGGGGGGGGGGGGGGGGGGGGGGGGGGGGGGGGGGGGGGGGGGGGGGGGGGGGGGGGGGGGGGGGGGGGGGGGGGGGGGGGGGGGGGGGGGGGGGGGGGGGGGGGGGGGGGGGGGGGGGGGGGGGGGGGGGGGGGGGGGGGGGGGGGGGGGGGGGGGGGGGGGGGGGGGGGGGGGGGGGGGGGGGGGGGGGGGGGGGGGGGGGGGGGGGGGGGGGGGGGGGGGGGGGGGGGGGGGGGGGGGGGGGGGGGGGGGGGGGGGGGGGGGGGGGGGGGGGGGGGGGGGGGCGTCACAAGTTGGTATCAGAGCCGACTGCCTGTAGGAATCCCCCTTCCAATTCCTTGGCCGAAGTTGAGTCTAGACATCGAAAAACTAATTTACTAACTTGGCTGTGTGGCTTACGGGCCCATGTCGCCAATTGGGTGGTATTAGGATCTTTTATTCCTCGTCTATACTCTGGGACTCTGATCTCTCTTCTATTCGGGTTAAATGATTTTGCTAAATGTAACTCTAGGTTCTCGCAAATACTTTCTCCCGGAGAGCCCCTCGCTGCAGATGATCGCCTACTTCACCCGAAGATTCTGAAGATACCCTTCGATGCTTTACCGAGACGTTTGTGCTCATCGCTTTTGAAATTCCTTACCACCGATAATCCTTATGTATAGTTACATATACTTGTCATTCATACATTCAATCCTGTTGATCTTGTTATTACAAGATGCCCCGAACTGCTCTTCGTTGTTTCGACAATCCTTTGAGCTTACTGCCTTGCAGTTCTTGCCTCATGAATACCCCCTACGGATAATTCCTCGCAATTACCGAGTATCCGTTCTTCCCTCTTTGCTCATGTGATTCACAAGATACATTCAAATACTACCAGGAGTAGTTTAGGAGGATCCCAGGCAGGAGGCCTTGCCTTTTCGATCTGTATCCCTGTTTGTGCTAGCCTTCTTAAGGCAGACTTGTTTAACTTATGTCT